>JAQQZY010000015.1:5603000-5619077 GCA_030068375.1 Ostorhinchus rueppellii
GTACCTGCAACTTTGGCCTGCTGGTGGCGCTAGAGGGTTGGGGCTGGGGACCTATAATTGGCTGTGGGGAATCATGACACTGTCCTAAACCACTGTGCCAAATTTCACAACTTTCGCACATAAGGGTCTATGGGCTGCCATAGGAACGCAGAGGCAGCTGAAAAATAATAATAATAAGAAAACAGACAAAACCAATAGGGGCCTTCGCCAGCAGCTTCGCTGCTTGGCCCCTAATAAAGCTCATTAATGATCTCATATTTGAGATAATTTACCGTTTTTCCCCGTCCAGAATGTGGCTGATGTTGATGGCCAGCTGGTGAACTTCACTGGTGAATCCAACCAATGAGGCCACTTTTATGAAGATAGACGATATCTTCATAAAAATGGCTTTGTAATCTGGTGAATGAGGTAATCCAACGACTAATATTGTTTTCAGGGTCTCAAGTTGTACAGCTCTGTCTGAACCTCAGATGTGGAATGGTGGTTAAGCTTTGCCCTCTGCTTATATATGGGTCTAGATCTGATCACCATGAGAACACAGGATGCTGCGTATTTCAAATGTACGGTGTCTTACATTTTTATACTGAAGAATCGGATTCTGACCCTTTTCAGCCTATTCCACAGCATATTAGGGCCACATAAGAAAACAAAAACACTCATCACTACAGAAATAAAGTCATAAAATATAAAACCCCTCATTTTGTGAGAATAAAGTCAATACAAAATACTAGAATAAAGCCATAATATTACAGGAATAATAACTTATAAAAGAGGTGGGAAAAATATCATAATTTACCCCCTGCAGCCGATCACTTCCAGTCAGTTCCTCCTCCATAAAAGAGGCAATTTGTTCCAAATCCGTTCAGTTCTTACAACAAAACAAACCCAAATGTGTGCAAACTCGCTTCAAAGTCCTTAGACTAATAATAATGTGTTGATGGTGGGATAATACACACCGTGCATAAACCCCAAATGAAAGTCTAACCTCACAAAATGTTCCAAGTTCTACATTATGTAATGAGTGGGTACGACTTTATTCTCCTCAATTATGATGTTTTCCCCAATGTTTTTAAATGATGAAGCTTTTCTTGTAATATTATGACCTTTTTCTCATAAAATTACAGTTAGTCAGTAACACTTTTAAACTATTTATTAAATTGTTATGCAATAGAGTAGAAATTTGCGTCATCTTTACTTTTGTCATGATAAAATAATATAAGCTACATATCAGTGTTTCCTGTGGGACTGATCTCTTGGTGTGGAGGTGTCAAGCGTGTCTTTCTACGGGGGTGTGTGTGGGTTGGTCGGTTTCCGTTCTGCATTTTTAAGGAAAGAAAATAACTACGTTGCAACAGCATTTCATAATTTAATAATTTAACCAGTATAGGGCAAATTACTTTCAAAAAAGTGATTAGAGTTACTAGTTACTTTCCTAAAGAAGTAATTGAATTAGTAACTGAATAACTGCTTCATAAATGTAATTAGTTACCAAGGAAAGTAATGTGTTACTTTTTTGAAAAACCTTCAGATATGTAAAATAATTCCGATTTATGAGTGGGTTTCAGGGTAGAACAGCATTGGTGGGTGCTTCAACTGCCAATCGGTTCTTATCATTCACTTAAAAGAACAGTTCAAAAGACTCAAATCATTTGCAAAAATCAGACCTCTAATTAATATAAAATTAGTATCTCAAAATTATGGGACAAAATCTTATCTAGTCATAATTATGGGTTTCCCATTATTTTCAGATACTTTCTACTAGTCCTTATCATGAGATAAAAAGTAAAATAAATCATAGAATAATTTTACGGATATGGATAAATAATCTTTATCTATAGGGGGTATGCATTACGTCATCAGCTCAAAAAAAAAAAAAAAATAGAAAACCAAATAAAATTAATTAAAAAATTTAAAGAATTAAATAAAATATACAATATGAAATTAATTAAAATTAAAGAAGCAATCAGCCTATAATCATGGAATAACATGTCTATTATCAATATGTCATAACTCATTATTATAAGACACCAAGTCATCATTATGAGATAGTAAATCATTATTATGCAGTAATAAGTCATTATTAAGGGATACTGTCTTGTTATTTTTTACATAAGTCATTTTTTGAGATATTAAATCACCATGAGACCCATTATTATTATTAAATAATATTATGTGGTGAGAAATCATTGCTATGAGATACTACCTGATTATTTAGAGATACTAAGACAATAAATCATAATGAGATATGAAGAGATAAGTTGTTCTTTTGACTTATGGGATGTTTTTGAGTTGGAGAAATGGGCTTCCACCAGAAACTTAAAGTAAAAGTGGACAGGAGTCTCTTGGCGGTCTTCTTCATGGAATCCAATTCATCCTCCGCTGTTGAAAGAATACATGTAGCTCTGCAGACGTCTGAAAAAAGCCAAGGCTCATGAATCAAAATTTGCCATTTGTTCTCTTTTATTACAATCATTGGGGTGAAATGGACACACATACAGGAGCTTTGCATAGAGTGGAATTTTGAAAACTGGAGTGGGTCCTGTCAGAAATGTACTAGGAAAGACAAGAGGTGCAACTTGTTTTAGTTTGGATGTGAAACGAATAACCAATCGTATCAGTCTCCTGCAGCAGAAAAGCCTCACTGTGGGAAATGTCAAATCGACCAAGTCATGTACTGTGTAGCTTCAGGCGAGGGGCTGCTGCCCACGCTCCTCAGGCAAATGTGAGGTGTGGTGTTCTGTAAGGAGTAGGATGTGTTAGACTGAAACTGAGAGCAGGCCTAATGGTTTACTTTGCAAGCCCCAAACCTTTGGTACATTCGGTGCAAAATATATATTTATACACACGACAGGACAGACAGACATATACAGTTATATACAAAGAGACAAACAGGACCGCACACATGGTACACATACATGTGCTCTCACTTGTCACAAAATCAAAACAGCCCTATTAATTCATTACTTATTCATGAGCAATGAACCATAACCAGCAACCTATTACTAAGATAGGCAGACACGCACATGTGAAAGTAACAAGAACATTTTTAGAGCATGCCGCCGACATACTCGCCATTTCACTGTCATAAGAAAACAACTGCATTCACACCTTTGTCCATTTCCAGAGTAAAAACTAAGTAACTGATGGTTCTATTTCTACACTTCTACACTCTCAAGGTATGACAGTGACAGGTAAGCATAAGGCCGCATGCCTCAAGTGAGCGCCACAACCCAAGTGACACGACGTACAGCAACCGGGTCCCTCACCCCTTTTCTGAACGGACAGCAATATCCTCATGCAAAAAAAGCTAGTAAGGACAAGAGTGTTGCACTATTTCAGCATGCAATATCGAGCTATAACACAACGCCATCTGGGAGTTCGTCTCCTCCAGGCTCAGCTCACAGAGCCAAGCTGGGGTAGATCCCTCCCGCATGCAGTATTGGGCTGAGAGAGAGGGGGAGAGGGGGGGTTGGAATACTAAAATTTGCCTCCACATCTCATATCTCATGTGGGGCTTTATCTAGCACTATTCCAGCCCCTGTGGTCTGGCTTCAACAAGACTCTGTACAGTAGGTGTAATCTTGCATGCACCCCATAGAAAATGTGTGTGTCTTTATGTGTGTGTGTTTGCATGTGTATGTGTGTGCGTGTACAGTGAAGGAGTGTGACAGAGACAGCGTAGTAGGTAGGGTCCTTTGGATTCGGGTTGTGCACTTAAAGTCAGAAACATTTCATCACATGCTTTCAAGACAAAACTACTGTCCTCGATGGGACTTGTATGTCAAAAAGTACATATCCATAAAGCCCCGAAGGCCAGTGCTTATTTATTTCTGACGACTCCATCACACCTGGTCAGGTAGTTCAGCTCCCTCTATTTGTTCTGAGTGTGCTGTAGTAATCAGAGCACACTTCAATACCAATGTATGTTGATGTGTTCGGGAATTCACACAGCGAGCTCCTGCAGTTTTTCCATTGTCGGTTGAATTTTAGAGGGATATAAAATGTACTAACTCCCTTTTATTTCACTTCATGGTCAAGAGAGCCCAAAGAGGCACTAAAAGAAATGCCACCAGAAAAGTAGTGACACCAAACCTGTGTCTGTTTTTCCCCCCCAACACTGAATTAAGCTCCTCCTCAACCTTCCGCTGTTGATCTCGTCCTCGGCTGCTGTGAAATGTTCCTCCTGGGCTGACCAGAAGTGATTCAGATTTGTACATTCAGTCACTGGTTTGGTACATTCATCACTTTCATTAGGTGAGAGGCAATAACATCAGTGAGAAGGATCTAGTGTGTTGTGTACGTACGAATGGGCATTGTCTATGTGAGTAAAGTGCATTTTTTTTGCTTATGAGAAATGTATTGAAAGACAGGATCCCTGCATTTCTGTCTGACTTAAAATGTGTTAGTGACTGTATGTGTATACTGCAGTCAACACTGTAAGAAAGTGCATCTGTGTGTGTGTGTGTGTGTGTGTGTGTGTGTGTCCAGTCTTCTGCATTTCTTGGATGTGTGTCTTTGCCTTTCACGCCCATGAAAGAGCACTGATGTATTGAAGGTTGACAATCCCCGGCCACAACCCACTGTCATTATCACAAGGTCTGCAGCGATTTACGCCTTGCTGTCCAGCTGATTCAGGATCAAAACTGTGAAAACAAGTGCACTTTAAAGGCTCAATATGTACAATTGTTGCATGCTCATGTGCGTACATGTAGTATGCGCTGGAGTCTGTTTTGTGCGTTCTAACCATTATAATAATACACTGCAAAAACATATTCAACAGAAACCTTTTTTCTGGGTAATTTGTGTTGTTATCCAAAAAGACAACCTGAAATCGGATCAAGCATGTTGTTCATCGGGAAAGTAATCACATTAATATAAAATAATGTGTAAACTGTATGATGTTACTGAGTGTTTTATAGACTGCTGCTGCTGTTTATGATTATTAGCATCTTGTTATGTTTTTTTCAGTGACTGTATTTTGAAAAGAGGCTAGAACTAGTGAGGAACAAGAGATGAAACTGACCAATTTAACACACAACAGATAAATGTTAACACATATAATTGTAATAGCTGGGATAATTAGCAGGCTAGTTAGCATAACGATCCACTAAAAAATAATGCTAACATTAGCAGTAAGGTCATTAAGTTACTCTAGCTGGTGCTTAAAGAGTACCTGTACTGGTCAAGTTTATGACGTTAATTGTGCTTCGTGTGTTATTTATAAGCAACAGAGGTGCAAATTCAATAAAAAAATCTCCATAAATGCAGCACATTGGACTTTTTTATAATATAAATCACAGGGGGGGTAGAACCTATAGGGAGCGGCCATTACCAGCCAGAAGTGACGACTAAACAAGTGAGTAAAGTAGCAGTCAGTGAGTGAGATTGAGTGGAAAGCATGGGTTTGTTCTTGCTGTTTGTGCAGCCGTAAGATTTGCACTCCACCGTTGTCGTAGGGACGTGACCCAGCACTAGCCGATAATGTGTCATCTTAAGGCGTATCGGAATTTCTGGGCCGCTTTACAGGAACTTCACAGTATGCGCGTGTCTCCACTGACTGGGCCGTTTTCAGGAACCAACAGAGTACCTGCGCGAGGGTAGCTACTCGAGAACAGCCCAGTAGAGTCGCTGGGCGGTGCTAGTGGCTAACTCGCGCAGATTGGTTGTTGCAAATGACATCAGCAGATCGCGACAAACAACCTCCGATTTTAAAAGAGTAGTTGCTGGAGGAATTTCACAACACGACGAAGCAGAAGACGACTACTCATACTCGACGAAAGAACAGCGAAGATAAGAAGCAAACATCCCAACTTGGTCTGTGTCCAGTCTTGTTGTGATTTCCTCCTCTGCTGCTGCTTTGTTTCGGATCTTTCTGTTAGTGACGTTACTACAGAAACAGATGACGTCGTCGTGAGGTTGTTACAGGGACATTACTGTAATGGAGACACGACGCCTGAGAGGACCAGGACAACTCGAGGCCCGGTCAAAAGTACCTTCCCCCCAAAAAGTCCAGTGTAGCAGAAACACGCCTTTAGACTGGTGTCTGCTGCGCGGAGTCAGTGACCAGCCTATCGCAGCCCAGGTGATTGGAAAATACAACAAGAGTGCGTCTCTACCAGTGCTGGGACCGCCTGTGAAGGAGGCAACATGACTCTGAGCATGACTGAGCAGTGACTTCCAGTAGTACTCACACGGACTTGACAACGGGCTATGACATAAGCGATCTAACAGAACCAGTAGTATTATAGGTGATCTTTAGAAATAGCAATGAAAATTCACTACAGGTACCCTTTAATTAAGTGAGATACACACAAATTAACACCCTTTATAAATCTCATGAACATGGAAATTATCTGAAAATGCTTTATTTTCTGAAGTAAATTTGGACTTTTCCACAAGGGGGTTTATGGGATATGTTCTCCCCGTGTCTGCGTGGGTTTTCTCCGGGTACTCCGGTTTCCTCCCACAATCCCAACACATGCACTGATAGGTTAATGGGCTAATCTAAATTGCCCATAGGTGTGAATGTGAGAGTGATTGTTCATCTCTATATGTCAGCCCTGTGATGAACTTTTGACTTCGCCCTTAAGTAGCTGGGATAGGCTCCATGCGACCCCCGTGACCCCAGTGAGGATAAAACGGGTACAGAAGATGGACGGATGGTTTATGGGATTGCTTCAGTTTTGGAACCAACCTCAAGTGTACATTCCAGGAACTGCAGTTTTTGTCGCTTCCATGTTCCACATTTGTTTTCATTTTTTAATCCTGCAAGTTGCTACTTGGCAATATCATGACTAAAATATGTTTTTCCAATGGAAAGAAGGTTGTTTGCCAGACATTAAGAGTATAACCACTTCAATCCATCTGAGTTTACCAGTATTTTTAAGTGTTTTTGTTTGTTTTCACATTTATAGTGGTTAATTTTACTCTAGTTTAAAGAAATCCACCCAAGAACAATGTGTCATGTTTTAAGCTTCATACAAAACCATTTAGATTGGTGTTTTCGTGGTGCGTGAACAGACTTTAGTCAGTTTTTCTAGTTTAACTTCTAAGTTCTCCAAGTTCCTTTACAGCAGTAACAGTGCACAAGACTAGCTTCACTGAATTTAGAATTGGACACACAGCTAACATCAACAAACAAAGAGCTTCTGGCATAATACAGACTCCAACACAAACCTCAAGAAAGCATCAGAGCACACGCAAATCTTCCATATTGATCCTTTAAGTCGAAGAATGAGTTCAGCATGTTTATCTGTGTCTTAGATTTGCCTTCCCTTAGCTAACAGCCATCTTTCATGTTGATAAAAAGTCTTCTTTTGCACAGTTCATAAAAACTAAATGTAACATGTTTGTGTGTGGTTTTGTGCAAAAGTGATTAGTAGGTGTGTTTTAGTTCATAACACTGCAGCCCCAGTTCAGGAAGGACACAGTTTTGAGGTCCAGAGAGGGAAAAGGGAGCTTTAGTGGTCTCTGAGCAGCTGTCTCTGAGGTGCAGGCTGGAAGGCGGATGAGAGGAAGAGGTGGGAAATCCAGTAACCAAAGCTAATGACTCAGGAGATAAAGCACAGATGTGGCTCAAAGAACAAAGTGAGAAGAAGAGAGAAAACTGTATTGTACACTTTCTTGTTCTCCACCTGTCCTCCAGACATTCACTTCTTCAACTTATGTCCGAAATGTGAAAAAGGCAGAGAATTGAAACAAAACTCATGTGGTGAGTGACGAAAAGCCAGTTGGAAAAACAGCTGTTATCCACAGGGGGACTTAGTTGCCTTTTGAGGATTATTCGTTTTCATTTCCACGTCTCTTCTGAGTGAGAAGGGTGGATTTTCTTTTGCTCGAGTTACACCTCAAGTGTGTCAGCTGATTTTACTCCAAACCGAACGTGCTCGTCTCCTCAACAGCGGTGACCAGCTTCTCGTAGAGCATGGAGAAGGAAGGGTAGGGTGGAAGGTCCAGACGATTAAAGCAAGTGTGAGCCCTGTGGAGACACACAGCCACACGGCAGAACATTAGTACTGGAGGTGACTCATCCTTTAGATAGAAGTGTTTACTGCACTGTGTCCTTTGGAGAGTCTCCTGGGATTCAGATCGAAGCTAAAATGAGGGAATATATCACAAAAGCAACCTATGACTCACTGCCCACAAAAAAACAACAAAAAACATTTGTCTTTATCTATAAAAGACCAAAAATATGAATTCATTGAATTCAATTATCAGTGCTCTCTACACCTTTTAAAAATATGTCTTTAGTTTAATTAGTTGCTTTTCTTTTGGTGTATTATTCTTTATTTTATGTTGCTCTGTGCCTTCCCTACAAAAACACCCATTTCAACCTAAGTGTATAATAACAACAAAAAAAAAAAAAGACAAAGAACTCTTGGCGTATCTTTAATGAATATCACACACGACAAATGCAAAGACGTAAAAAAGAAAAAAAAATATGAGAGGTGCACATGGTGTAAAACAAGTAAACAAGACCAAAAAACACAGAAGATATAAGACAAAAAAGACAAAATCAAAGCTGCATAACGAGACAAAAATGATGTAAAAATGTAGCAAGATGAAAATAAATTTAACAGAGTAAAGCACATTAGACACAAAACATATAACGACATGACACCAGCGTAAATGATGTAACAAACCAGTGATAATATTCATTACTTTTAGTCCGTTGCTTTTATGTGAGTTGGTCTAAATGGTGTAATAGTTTTCACATTATACTGATAAGAGTCCACGTTTTACTTTTTCACTTTGAGGACATTTCAGAGTGTGTGCTTTTTATTTTGGCTGCAGTGACCCTCTTTTATTCAAGCATCTGTGCTCCTACTTGAATACAGAAATTGTGTATTTCTTGCAGATTTTTGAGAGTATTTCTCCCAAACTCCAAATAAAAATAACGCGATTTAAAGGATTTCCTTCCTAAAACTATCAAATGAGGCGTTTGCAGTCAGACACTGCAAAAACATACCCAACAACTTCATATTACTTACTGATTTCACACAAAGTTCAGAAAACTACTTGGTAGAATATGCTGTCTGTTGCTCATATTGTTGTCACCTCAGGGGCTAAAACATAATGAACTCATGCATCCTCCTCTGGAAGTATGGAGTTTTCTCTTATTTCTTTACAAAATTCCACTGTTTACATGTACCGTAAAAACAGCCAGTATTAACTGTTTAACATCTGACGTTAAATAAAACCCTAACCCTACCAAAAGTCCCCTGAACATCCCCTCCCCTTTGTCTCCCTAACAGAAGAAGTGGAAATGTACAGTATGTACTAGAATGTGAAAAGGAACATGTTGTTACTCTGATCTTACCTTGTTCTTCTGCTTTTATGGGAAGTGTTTTTATTTAGAACTGTTTTATTTTATTTCATTTCATTTTATTGAACTTGTTTTTACTCTGCTTTTACTCTTTTATTGTTGCTGTGCTGTAAAGTGCATCAAAAGTGCTACATAAAGAAAATTAGTTATTATTATTATTATTATTGTAGTTATTGTCTGTTTTCTGTTTAATATGTAAAACTACATCAGCTCTTACATTACTGCGATGGAACCCTAGTCCTAAAGGTTAGAACAGGTTAGGTTACACAAAACCCAACAAAAAGACAAAAAAAAAAAAAAAAGAACTGAAACTTAAAGATCTGGTTTCACTGGACACCTTCAAGAAGCCAGCCAGAAGACATCTGGCTGCAGAAGTTTTGTCTAATGCACTTGATCTGAATCTGTGGGCACTTTTACAAACATTGATTTTAGAAGGCTTTTACTTGATCTTGTGTTTTATGTATTGTAAACTTGTTTTTATGTATGAAACTTTTATGTCAGTCTGTAACTATTTTAATGAACTGCAGCCCATCTTGGCCAGGACACTCTGGGAAAAGATATTTTTAATCTCAATGGGGTTTTCCTGGTTAAATAAAGGTAATAAATAAATAAATAAATAAGAAATTACTTGAAAAAATGAAGACAGAAAAAGAAAAATCCCTATCCCAGTGTTGCCTAAAGTTTTCCCCCCTTCTGTTACAGAGTGATCATACCTGGGTAATGAAGTGATTTTTCCCCACTTCTCCACGCAGAACCTGCGGGGACCGTTACTGCCACGTAGTGACGCGAACCCCTCATAGGGAATACTGGAGGTTCCTGTCACAAACTGGAGAGAGAAGGCCAGCACAAGTCAGATACTGTACATAACCCGGATACTCCAACACTATCAACAATCCCAATAAAATGTTCTGCATTAACCCTTTCATGCATAGTGGTCACTCCAGTGTTCAGCTGTTCAAAGGTGTTCTATTGTATATTTATGGATTTTGTTGTTTTAGTTCCACATCAGCCAACACAGTGGAGGCTTATGCATCATCCCAAACACTGTCATTCATACCACTACTGTAACTTTGGTGTTCTAGATAAACCTGATCCACAGTAACATGTTTATCAAGAACACCAAAAAAAAGCTACTTTTTAAAAAAACAAAAAAACAAAAAGGTTATTTTTTGCTTATTATCTGCATGCAGGTGTGTTCAAATGTGAGAACATGTCAGATTAGCAGCACTAAAATATATTATTTCATACTTTTCACATTGTATATCATCAGTAAATATGTTTCTTTGCTTGTAATATTAAACGCATGGTTTGTAATTACCTCCGCCAAGGAGGTTATGTTTTTGCCGGCGTTTATTTGTTTGTTCGTCTGTGTGTGTGTGTTTGTTAGCAACTTTACAGAAAAACTACTGGACGGACTTTCTTGAAATTTTCACCAGTGATACAGAATCACCCAAGGATGTTCCTGTTAACTTTTGGTCACAATCCGGATAAATCTCTGGATCCAGGATTTTTTTGAAAATCCCTATCTCTCATCATTGTGCAAAACTAAAAAAAAAAATCATATCTCTGTCAATATGCAGTCGATTGAGTCGTGCCTTTGTGGGATGATAGAGGATCACACCTGCTATCATGTGGTACATCATGACGTCAATATCTCTAGCGGTTTTGACGTCATGATGTCATACCCTCGGTGGAGGTTTGCACTCACTGAGCGCTCTTGTTGTAAATAGGTTCTTAAAAAACTCTAATTGATCATTCATTTATCAGACAGGGGTAGTTGTTTATTTTCCTGCTTGACTAGTTTCAGCTACTTCCTAGTCAAGCAGGTAAACAAACAACTACCCCTGTCTGATAAATGAATGATCCATTATAATTGTAAGTGGAAAACAGTACGAAACTATACCAGCAATAAATCACATTGGGTTTTTTTCCCATTCACAAAGAGGAAAAATTAAAAAAAAAACTCTTAAGGTTCTCATAATTCATGCATGAAAGGGTTAAACTCTATGCGTAACACAAGTGAGGTCTCTTTGAAACATACTTTTAGATTTAAGGTAAACACACAGATATTTCACATGGATCATTATGTCTATGTTTATTATGGTTACTTGCTTTCAAATTAATAAAGTATTAATAATGACATCATGAGGACAATTATAAGATAATGCCTGCAGTGCAGCCAGTCGCCACACGGGGGCAGTGTGTGTCCATATGTGCGGCTATGTACCTGCAACAGCCTCAGCCTCTGCTCATTGTTGAACCTCTCCACAGCTGCCCAGAACCAGCGAATCACTATGTGGTTGTCATGGTAACCTGCAGGGAGATAGATGATGATGGTGCATGAGTCAGATGAATAACAAATCAGGTACCAGTCCCCTGTCTCGAAGTCTCCCCCCACCCCACACTACCCCAATGTGTTTCCAGTGTTATTTTTGAATGGGCCATGCTGCCGTTTAATGTTTAATGGCAGGAGCATTCTGTCCATCTCAGTCGATTCGTCTAATAAATGAGCCTCACACTGAGTCACTGCCAATTGTCAGTTTGAGTTGTCTTGTCTCACTGTTGCTGGCGGCTTTTCAGCTGGATTGGCCAGACCCTTAAAAAGCCTTTTAATGTGACCTCAGAGAAATGGCTTGAATGACGGAGGTTGCATCCTTCGCTTTTTTTGCATACTTTGCAACATACAAAAATGAACCTCCAATCATTCTCCGAGTTTCTTTTGAGTGGAAACATTTCAGTACAATCTCAAACTGTTAAATGTTTGTGGTAATCAGTAATTAAAGATAGACACTTATTTTCTTCTCTGTTTTATCAACTAACATGAAGGACTATGAATTAACCCCTTGACACCTATTGCTGAAATTTTGCATAAAACCCCCCCCCCCCCCCCGCTCCAAAATGCAACCAAAATACTATTTACTTGAAAGAAAAAACACAAGTCAAACTTTTTTTTTTCCCACAATTGGAAATGACTTCAGCGTTAAGGGGTTAATTTCAATTTCCAACTTGACATCTTGTCCTAACATTTGTTATGTATTTTATGAGAAATAAAATAGTGATAGTAGTGAAGAAGCAGTCAAACTCACGACTAAATTTTTACTACATGTAGAAAAATATTTTTGTCCCAAACAGCAAAAGCTCACTGTTCACTAGTTCATTCAAATTAGTCGTGATGGGTTCAGTGTGGAAATTTCACACATGCTTGGGTGAAGTTTGTGTTGGAGGTTGGATTGTGCTTGGACTCATTTGCTTGTTAAGTGTATTTTGATTCCACTGTAACAGAAGAGATGAGGGAAGAAAAAAACAATTCCGGTCCTAGATAAGTTTTTATCATGGATGAAGTAACTGAGTCATTAAGTCATGACTAACTAATGTGTAAAGCTCATTGGTAACTTTTTCCTTTTCTATCAAGTTTTCTTAATTTTATCATTTTAATTATATGGTTAAATAAAAAATACGTTGAGAAAGAGATGTGTATGACAAGTAGAGAGGGACAGATGAACATAAAAACAGCATCAAAACTGTCATGAAAGAGCATATAATGCAAAAATATATATACATTTGTTTTTAAAATTCAATATGTGAGCTTTACATATGCTCATATAATTTAATAGAGTTTATTTTATGCTGAGAGCTGATTGTAACTCCATATCTAAGCCACTGCTAACCAATGTTTCACACTGTGGCTGCTGTAGAAGAGCAGAAAAGAGAGTGAGCATATGTATGTCATGTAGAAATCAGTGCTGTTGATTTTGGAGAGTGTTATTAATGAACATGCTAAAATCATCTGATGTGACCATGTTGAAAATGTTTTACCCCCAAAATTGGTGCATCTCCAAATGTCCAGTATCAGTTGGGCAAAGATATGAATTTAACCAGCCCCATGCCTTATATATCGTATAACTCTTTAAAGTGTAACGAGATTAATTGTGCTTTGTATGTTACTTATCACCTTATCACCCCTGTGACCCTCGTGAGGATAAAGCGGGTATAGAAAATGAATGAATGAATGTTACTTATCAGGAAGAGAGGAACAAATTCACTTAAAAAACAGCCATAAATGCAGCACAGTCAGTATGTGAATTATGGGCGATGGCAGAACCTATGGGGAGCAGCCATTACCGTCTGGAAGTGACGTACTGTCATTTCTGGATCATCGAGCGCGAGTAAACAAGCAGCAGTCGGCGAGCAATGTTGAGTGGAAAGCATGTGTTCAAGAAGCAAACTATGGCTATTTCTGTGATTGTTGTTTGTGCAGTCGTAAGCTTTGAACTCCGCCTCTGTCCTAGACACACGACCCAGCACTGGCCGATAATCTGTCACCTTGGTGTCTACTGCACAGGGTCAGTGGCCAGTCCATCACAGTCCAGTTAATGGGACAATATAATGAGTCTGCATCACTACGGGTGCTGGAACAGCCTGGGAAGGAGGCGACATGTCTCTGACCATGTGACTGATGGAGCAGTGACTCACACGTACTTGACAGTGGCCTGTCACATAAGTTACCTGATGGAACTGCTCGTATTATACGTGATCTTTTGAACTAGCTCGTAATGCTAATAAATTAAGACAGTAAAATTCACAACAGGTACCCTTTAAAATGAAAATTATTACATTTTGGAGTATTGGTCAGACAACAACAAATCTGTCTAGTAGTAATCCTCCTCCAAACAGCTGCTCAGGTGCTCCCAGCCTCTTGCTGTGAATGAGTCATTGCACTACCAACGCTTTCGTCTCCAACTCTGATCTCCTGTTCCACTGCTTCTCCTTCGGTTTGCATTACCTCCTCTGTACTCGGTGTTGTTCCTCCAGTCTGCCAGGTCGATCTCTGCAGTGCCTGCAATCACCAGCTCCAGCTCCCTGGCATCGAACACAGACACCAGCCGCACGTCCACCACCTAAACCAACACACAGAGTGGAGCAACACACCGATGAACATATGAACTCTTTATTACCTCAGCCAAGGAGGTTATGTTTTTACCGGCGTTTGTCTGTCTGTGTCTGTGTTTGTGTCTACATCAGAATCCTGGAAAATGTATAGGGCCCTGGAGTGCACACTGATAAGAGGAAATAAGGTAGTGGAACACAGATTACAGACTGTCAGGTACTAGAAATGTTAGCAGGAGAGGTTTGTATTATATGTAAATTCCAGAATGGAATGAGAATGAGAAGTGTCTAAAGTACTGTTATGACTGGTATTGTGTGGTGTTGAGAGAATTACAGAAATAGGATCAAAATATGATTTATAGTTATACGGTGGTAAGAAGGTCTGTTCAGTAGTCGGGTATTATCCAGGCATCTACACTATACATGATATATGGTCGTCCCAGGGAGGCTGGTGGAGCTTTTAATAAGACATGAGCTCCCCTGAAAACATGATTTATGACATTTTTGGGGCATGAAAGTAAGCTATTTTTGTGGTGCATTTCTATTTTTCCATGTCTTCATCAACAAATAAATTATGTTATGAGTTATGTATGAGACAAACTAATAAGAATAATGATAAATTAAAAATCAATCAATCTGGCATTTATGATCATGTGTTCAAAAACAGGAAGTAAGAAGAGATAAATAAAAAGAGATGTGATTTTCATCCATCCATTAACAGAAAGAGCAGATATGATATTTCATAACACAGGACTTTTTTTTTCCTTTTTACTGAACATATTTTCTATCAACAATTAAGTGTTTTAATATGATTCATGGAATAAACAGTATTTGTCTTTCCATCCCTCTGTGGTGGTGAGTGATGCATGGCAGGCTGCATCAGTTTGCTTATACTCATTCATTCATCTTCTATACCCGCTTTATCCTCACTAGGGTCACAGGGGTCGCATGGAGCCTATCCCAGCTACTTAAGGGCGAAGGTGGGGTACACCCTGGACAAGTCGCCAGTTCATCGCAGGGCTTTTCTTATACTAATTCAGATTATTATTCACTGGAATAACGTTAAATATAATACCAAAATTAAAGGCGTTGTAAATATTTCATCTGTGGTTTCTGACTACAAAAAGTCATAGAATGTTCCACTAAAAGCTAGGATGCCATGACAGTACGCTTTCTCAGATACATGCACCAGCTGCAGTTATGAACTCGAAGAACTTTCATCTGAAATGAACGTGAGTCCAAATGTAAAAAATGTAATACTGTGATCATGCAACTAAGCAATATTTGTGTAATATGGACTCGATTCATTGGTCCTCCAGCCTCTTAGTCCTCATGTTGCCACAATGATGGGTAAGTTTCCTAATAAAAGCAATACTGGAACTCAGACGTTTAGAGAAGAAGTTTATCCTTTCTAATTGAATGAACTGTAAGGCCAGTATAGTGACAGCTAAAGGGTGTGTGTGTGGAAGAATGCTGCTGGGGACAGTTCATGGTGATGCAATAACACTGTGTAGCTGCATCTGTGATACTGATTAACTATCCTGGTGACTGTGGCCTATGAGTTTACCTCGGGGCGGAATAGCCTCATTACGAACTACAGCACTGACCCTGTTCACCTGGCTTTAACGTGTGCGTCTGATCACAGTGGATAGCACTAATGCCAAGTGTGATCACAGTTTAGACACAATGAGGACACAATGGGATCACACAGACCACATTTACAGATGCACTGGACACGTACAGCACTGTGGAAAGGTCTTAAGCCAGCTTTGGCTTTGCTGTTTCTACCAAAGATGTATAGTAACGAAGTGGAACCACTTAAGTACTGTACTTAAGTACTAAAATGCAGTATCTGTACTTTTTTG
>JAQQZY010000015.1:5667438-5677479 GCA_030068375.1 Ostorhinchus rueppellii
CTAACTGCAGTGAGTGTCCTCTCATGTCTAATGTCAAACAGATTGGACAATGCCAGGACTGACCAGGATCATCAGGTTTGTGACAGAATGGTTCAGGGAGAATGGGACATCATTTCCAAACATGGATTAACCAACAGAAAGTCCAGACTCTAATTCAGGATGTGATGAAGGCTTGATGCAGCGGCCTGATTCTGCATCATCAATAATCAGAAATTAATGCAAAAATACCATGAACCTCATTTCGACACTACATAAGCATCATGTGGCAAAGCAGATGCCAGTGGATGTCTCCTGTAACACTGGTCTACAATTTTTTAGAAATGATCTGCTTCAGAGATTAAATGTGCTAAATTTTAAGTATTTTAATACATTAATTAGGAAACAAATGACAAAAGTGCTGGTTTACTGATGTTTTCAAGGTATATGATAAAGTGTTAGTACACATATATACTGGTTTATGTACATTTATACTAGACAGAACCTGTAAAGTGAATATTTTGTAATGTGCAGACAGTGTTTTGAAGTAGATCTGACAGCTCTGAGACAAATATTCCTTTGGAGTAAAACCCATTCTCACATTTATTCTCAAATTTCACATTTTGACCCAAGACTGTATCTTGGAAGCTTCAGTCAACTAACCTTTTTGACTTGATTTTTCTATATCAGTGACTCACACGTGGCAAAATGTCACTACTTTTATTCTGGAAGCATTTTACTTGTAGACCAGTGTAATCAAAAGTAAACATGTTACAGAGAAATATTACATGTGCGAGTGTTTTTTTTTGGCTGGGCAGTGTACAAGTCTGAGCCAAATGCCTTGAATTTTCAAAGGCAATGCAACTAAATGTCCAAAGCAATATTTCATTGTTTCAGCTTCATATTATAACAAGAAAAATACCCCAATAGCCCATGGTGTTGGCGTTTCACTGACCTGTTAGTAAAAACACATTTCAATATGACATCCAAAAGTGGTCCTTCCTTCATGTCCAGTCGTATTCAAATCATCCA
Organism: Ostorhinchus rueppellii; assembly: GCA_030068375.1. Lineage (NCBI taxonomy): Eukaryota > Metazoa > Chordata > Actinopteri > Kurtiformes > Apogonidae > Ostorhinchus > Ostorhinchus rueppellii. The sequence continues at coordinate 5,668,447 of JAQQZY010000015.1, forward strand.
ACAGTTCTTATACTTACCTTTTTTTATTACAACCTTTGACCTGACTTGCCTCAAAAGCATGAAACTTCACTTGCACTTGTAAACACATTAAAATATTATATTATATAATTATATTGTAATATTACATAGAATATTCATCCATTCATTCATCTTCTATACCCGCTTTATCCTCACCAGGGTCACGGGGGTCACATGGAGCCTATCCCAGCTACTTAAGGGTGAAGGCGGGGTACACCCTGGACAAGTCGCCAGTTCATCACATACATAGAATATTACTTTATTATATAATAATATTAGATAGAATATTACACAGAATATTACTTCCTTTATTGATATTTGTTGATTGACTGTTTTTTTGTTTTGTTTTGTTTGAGGTATTTTTTCTTCTTAAAAAAATTGTAAGGGGATTTCTATATTAGCGTAATTACCAAAAATTGTGTGTCACACTGTTATGTTATTGTTGTTGTTTTTGGTATTACATTAGTTATTATTATTATAAGATAATAATTGCTATTATTTACGTAGAAACCATGAGGAATAGAGATTGGAGGTGGGAGTATATAAGTTTATACTTTTTCCTACTCCTTTTCGAGCATGTATCACTTTATTTATTTATTTTTTAGTTGTATTATTACAACTTACATTGCTACATTGTTACATTACATCAACCTTTTAAGTATCACTATTGATATATGGTTAGTAGGTCTTGTTTTGTTTTACTTTTTTGCCTACACCTTCGAAATAAAATTTAAAAAAAAAATTAAAAAATGAAATTGCTAGTAACTACAAATAGAAATCATCGTAAAAAATCTCCTCACCAATGTGGTAGAGCCCGATCCAGTCGGTAGCATCCACTTCCTCCTTGATATCCCAGGATATGACGAGGTTCTGGCCACGGTTCAAAGTATATTCCAGAGTGGACGCTGTTAGTGATGAGCGACTCTGTGACGTCACCAAGTCTGTGTCACTGTTCGCTCGAGGAAGTCCGATCGGGCTGCTAACCACAGAGGCGGTATCCACAGCAGCCCCGCCTCTTTCCGCCAGAGTTCGCAGGTTTTCTGGGCTGAGCGTGTGACGGAGGTGGGGGCTACGCCTTCGTGGAGCTGACAGGTGCTCGCGACCACCCACTGCGACATTGGGTGCATTGTGGGAACGGGTCCTGGGCGGGAGGACTGCGGTGGCGAGAGAAGGGCGCATGTTGGACAACTGATGAAGAGGTAACTACAAAGAGCGCTAACAGCTGAGAAAGGCCAAGAGGAGGCAGAGATAATGTGGGCCTTTAATCTGAACGGGGCGGTTGTTGAAGTGATGATGCATTTTGCTGATTTATCCTCGATGACTCAACTTGCTGAATATTCTCATCTTCTGCGACGGGACATTGGTGCGAACGACTTGTCATCTCTGGAAGCTGTGAACATTAGCGATGATGTGTCGATTTCTTTGCTGCAATTGGCACTTTTAGTTTTTGCATTATTAAAAGCGCTTATAGCTAGAAAATCCAACAAGGCTCAAAATACTTGTCACTCAGATTTCATATTGTCCAGAGGCAATGGGAACCTGGAGATGGAGAGACAGACAGGAGAGACAAGAAGAAATCAGTGAGCTACAAAACACTCCTGCACAACAAAAACAGCAACGGTGTGGAATGAGCTACAATCAACAAATGACTGAACAGGCATTAGTCACCAGGGGTGTTGTTTGCTGTCAAAAAAACCTGTCACCAACACAAATAACCCAGCAAAACCATTAGGCTCTATGCCTTCCTCTCTGACAACCCCTCTAATGAAAAAGAAAATTGATGTGAGGTAATGCTGACCTCTGCACGGTTACTCTGATTTTTTGTTATTCATTTGCGCGTAGCAGTAAGTGATATGACCACAATCTATTATAATAAACATAAATGAAATCAAAGTAATGGTATATTTCACTAAACCAGACTTCTGTATAAAGAGGATATTGTTGAACCACATTGTTCTTATTATGAAATTTAAAAAAAATGAAAAATACATTCAATGTTTCCTGAGGCCTAGTATGAAATACAAGGTCCTGCAATCATCATCAACATGTGATTGGTTAACAGAACCTCTTACATGTTGTTTGTTTTTATTTAGTTTTTAGTAACAAGAGTTTTACATGAGTTGTAATAATCAGAAATATCCACAAAGCTTTTCACACTGTAAATCAGGGGTGTTAAACTCATTTTAGTTCAGGGGCCGCATTCAACCAAATTTGATCCGTAGTGGGCCGGACCAGTGAAATAATAACACAATATTATCTAACTAATGTCAACTCCAAACTTTTCTCTGTGTTTTACAGTGAAAAAAGTAAAATTATGTTGTGAAAATGTTTACATCTACAAACTATGCTTTAAAACATTGTGAATAATAAGGACAAACTGAAAATATGAGTGTAATTTTAACAATATTCTGCTTCAGTTTATCATTTATACATGTACATTATAACTTATAGATCACAGTGGATCTACAAAAACACAAAACATTCAATAATAGACAATTTTGCAGAAATAGCACTTCTCTTAAGACATTTCAGGTTGTTTATAATTCCTCAGATTATTCATGTTTTGCAAAATTATACTTTGTTTTAGCGTAAATACATGAAAATATTTACAGAGCTGTGAGTACTTATTAGATATTATGGTAGTATTTTACTAATTTGACCCACTGGAAATTGAATTGGTCTGTATGTGGCCCCTGAACTAAAATGAGTGTTGATATCTTAGTTTAATTTTTGTATTTCACTAAATCATCTCAAGGGCCGGACAGGGCCCTTTTGTGGGCCGGATTTGGCCCCCGGGCCGCATGTTTGACACCCCTGCTGTAAATGAACCAAACGATGGTTGGACAAAAGAACTGCTGTTCCGTCTGAATCGTAGTCAAAGAGTTTTTCCACACCTGCACGTCAGGTTCAGATCGAACTAAAAAATCCAGAGAAAACCAAGTAGCTGTGAAGATGCCTTAAGTTCACTGTCATAAAGGAGCAAAGAAATCAGAAAGTATTCAAATTTACCAAGATCAAAGCAGGGAGTTTTGACTTTTCTCTCTCAAAAGTGATCTAACACTTGCTGATCTACATTCACAATAGACTGTTAATAAAAAAAAAAGTCATTTCATTTATTAGGTTGGAAGTAATGAATTAATCAAATAACAATAACAAAAAACTGGATGGTTTTATCTTTGACTACACATTTACACACGTATTGTTTCAGTCAGTTTATACAATGTTACAACATTTGTTATCCATCTTTTTTTTGGACACATGACATTGCTTAACCCTTTCATACATACTGGTCACTACAGTGGACAGTTATTTCTCATATATTCATGGATTTGTTGTTTTAGTTCCATCTTAGCCAACACATTTGACACTTGTGCATAATCCCATAATATACTGACATTCATTCCATTACAGTAACTGTGCTGTTCTTGATAAACCTGATCTGCACTAACATTTTTTAGGGTAAATAAACAAGCAAAGCAAGGTTTTTTGGGGTTTTTTTTGTATTATTTCCATGAAGTGGATAATAACTAGTGGTAGACTGTGAGAAAATGTGGGAAAATGTCTGATTAACAGCATTAAAAAGGTTTTTATTGCATGGTTTTTCATATCACTTTCTGATATTAGGTTTTAAATACATGTTTCTTTGGTTCAAAAATTAAATGCATGGTGTCCGGCTGAGTGAACAAAAAAAACAAACTCAATCGCAATGTTTTGGGGTTTTTTTTCATACCTAAAGAGGAATAAAAACACTCACGAACTATATTTTGACTAAAGTTCTCATAATTCATGCATGAAAGGGTTAACCTAGACTTGCCCAACTAAATAAAGCCCAGATCATAACACTGCTCCCACAGACGTGCACTGTAGGCACTAGGCATGATGGGAAATAACTTCATCTGCCTCTCATCTCAATCTGATGCACCCATCACTCTGGAACAGGGTCAACCTGGACTCATCACATGACTTATTTCTATTGAAACACAGTCCAGCCTTTATCCTCTTTATCAAACAGATAATTATTTAAGAAATGAGGAGCCGTTAAAGGGTTAAAGAAGTTGTAACAGCTGTAACATATTAATCACTGTTGTAATTATTCAATGGCAGGATCATCAACAACCTCCGCTTTGCCGACGACACTGCACTGATAGTCACCTCACCAGAAGGTCTCCAGGAACTGCTGGACTCTACAGACAGCACCTCTAGGGAATACCAACTGGAAATCAGTACCAAACAACTCGTGCAGCCATAAGAAACCTAGATGTTCTCTGGAAGGACGGGTCCCTCAAGACAGACACTAAACTGAAATTGCTGAAGACCCTTGTTTGGCCAGTGGTAACCTACAGCTGTGAAGTGTGGACCCTCCACACCAGTGACATCCGCAGGATCCAGGCCCTGGAGATGAAATGCAACAGGAGGATTCTGCATATCAGCTGGACAGACCACCGTACTAAGGAGTCCGTGTCAGAAGAGCTAGGAGTGGAAAGAACTTTACTCAACATCATAAAAAGGCGGAAACTGAAATACTTCGGACATGTGACAAGACCAGGTAGCATCACCAGTCACATACTACAAGGTACCATCAATGGTAGAAGAAGAGACCACGAAGAAGGTGGAGTGATGACATCCGAGACTGGATGGGCATGCCACTGACTGAGTGTCCTCACAGAGCTAGAGACAGGAATGAATGGAGGAGGTTGATCCTGGACGCCACCATAGTCCCCGACCCTCAGGCATATGAGGATGGGACTAGGTAAGGTAAGGTTCAATGGAAGGATCTGAACCAGTTGATGAGTAAATTCTAGCGTTTTTAGGCCGACAGTCTACATATACATTGACAACTCTACTCTATCGTTAGTCTTTCCTGCAGCTTTTGGAAACAACTTAGATGTGCATTTCTGCCGCCAACCATCACACATGCTAAGCAGTCTTTCAGCCCAAATCATATTACCTCATAAAGCAGCTGGAGAATCCAGCCCTGATTTTGCTACACAACCTGCCCCAATTATATAGCACAGACACTGACAGATATCTCCTGCAGTGGAAACAGACAAATCTCTTCTGGTTGACGTGTTTCTCACACAGTGCATACACTCTCATATCAGACAGCCCTATTTGCATGTTTTAATAATTGAATCCTCTCTAGAACTGGATGGTAAGTAGTAAACATGATGCACTCCATCTATTTTTATAACATGATTATGTATATGTTCTTCTAGGTGCTACAACCAGACTAGCATAACCCTCTTTGCTGTTTAATCTGAAATCCATTATCTCTACAAGGCCACTGGAAACAGAAATCTTTAAACCATCCCAATAACCTCGCTCACACACACCCCCACACACGTATACATACACACACCTCTGCGGCTGTGTTTCTATGCTCTCTGCCAGTGCAGGCCGTCACAGTGAAAACACAGAAAGGAGACAGGCAGCTGTATCTGCCTCCCAGGAAGCTTTTCAATCAGCAAATGCCAGTTTGGGAACTGTCTGGGGAGTGCTGTCAGACACTCAAGCAGAACCATTTTGTGTTTTAAAGGCAGGTTGACATGGGACTTTAGAATCAAGCCAAAGGCAGTTGATTCTGAGCAGTGTTTTTCTTTCCTGGGGCAATGGGTTTGGTAATATTCAGCTGTTAAGTGACTGCTGCAGTCAGGATGATGTGGGCTGCACTCTACGCTAAGCCCTGATATCCTTGGCATTCGAAGCAGGCATCTCAGAAGCTGAGTATTCTGAGATGGTTTGAAACCACTGCCTGCCTCACTGTGCCATAGGTATATCTATCAAACAAGACAAAAACAAACATAAAATCCTCACATTTAAGGAGGAGGAGGAGGAAATAAAAGATTATTAATTAAAGGGTCAGAATGTAAGATTGGCACATGTTCATGTACTTTATAAGCGTTTGTGGGTTTTTTTTTTTGACAGTAGCACTGCACCCCTTTGATGCTGTAAAAGGTCCAATATTTAAGTCCAATATTTAATATAATTAGCCAATCATACCATTTTGAGCTTCAAATTTGGCATTTTGGCTGGTGCAATCTTTTTTTTTTTTTTTTTTTGCTGTTGGGGTCGTTTTTGGTGATACAAGTGACCATATTTGGATTATTTGGAAAAGATGGATGAAGATGAAGCAGTGGTAATGGTGAAAGTTGACAAAATAAAATAACCTGTAACATAAACAATAGTGGTGTGTATCGGCAAGAATCTGGCAATACGATACAATTCACAATACTAGGATCACGATACGATATATCATGACACTGTTAAAAAGGCAATTTTTTGTTTGTCCTTTTTTTTTTTTACGATTATTTCCTTGAAGAACTGAATCACACCAGAAATATGCACAAATACTAAACACATTTTTATTTGATCACAACAGAATCTGATGCTACGTCACAAAGTTTTCTTCGATTAAAACTTAAACTATGTTTTACAGTAATTACGGTTTAAGATCCTGCTCAAGTGTTCATATTTTATTAGTTCTTAACATTATTTTTGTGCAATCCCAGCAAAGGAACTAACACCTGCCTCTCATAAAACAGTGTTAAATAATAACAAATATTTACAATAAAGAAAAACAAAAAAACAAAAATGAACCTCTACCATATCTGCATTTGAATAAATACCTAAAATATCAATACACTACAATCCTTACAGTATTGTAAAATGAAATATCATGATATATTGCAGAATCGATATTTTCTTACACTCCTAATAAACACACTGAAAACACAGAACAAAACAAGAAATTGTATATGCTTATGTATTTGTTTGTTCATGTATTTATTCTTTATTTTATCAGGAAGTTCCCTGAGATTAGATATTTTATAGGTTCAATATGTGAAATTCAAAAGATGCTCATGCACTGTCTTCAGATTAGAGTCTGTGTTTTTCTGGTTGGTTTTGGATATTAGCTAACTCTATGTCTAAGGTAATGGGAGCTAGACTTTCACACTGCTGCTGCTGTTGAAGACCAGAGGAGAGGAATTGAATAAGTTGTTATACAGTAAGTTATGAATAAATTGGCTGTTCTCATAGATGGCGCCAAACCAGAGCCGGACCAAGCCTCCATTGGGCTCTGAGCAAAATTGAATTTTGGGGCCCTCTATTTCGTTTTTTCATTTTATTTGAGTTTTTTCTCCTCTCCCTCTTTTTCCCTCGTTCTTTTTGCAGCCCCAGAAGGGTACGTCCTTTTTTGCGACATTGTTGTGATTGGAAATACTCATGAGTTGGATGCATAGTGCGCACTGCACGGCAGGAGGAACACATTATGATGCAGCGGAGTTTTCACATTTAAACAGAGGCAGGAAGAATCACTAGACCTACATCAACAGCACAGAAAAGTGTGTTTTTGGACAATAGTGTAATTTTGATCATATATAAATCATCACTCATGCATGCAAAAACGACTATTTTTTTTCTTAATTGTTCTTGGGGGCCCCCTAGTGGCCGCGGGGTCCTAAGCAGGTGCTTAGTTCGCTTATGCCTTGAGCCGGCTCTGTGTCAAACTGAGTTAGCTAATGTTAACACATGATCTACTCCCATCACCAAACAAACTCCAACTTAAGCATTTTACTCCAATTTAGGCACAAGAACACTCCCAGATCTTGCATACTTAGCACTAAAGTGATTACCATTTTCTGTTTATCAACTATCTGATTTGTATCTTAAATTGAATTCGATGCACACAGCTAGATTACCTGTTACTATAAAAGAAATTCATTACCAAGCCTGAGATAAAAATGATTCGGAAAGCATTTTACAAGCTGAAACCTGCATGAAAAATTGTGTGATATAGCGTATATATCTCTCTCGGGCTTCTAAATCAATTCACTTTGCATTTTGAACTGGCTGAACAGAAAATGATGAACCGGTGTGTGTGCTGATGTATGTGGGTTGGCTGTGTTTCCAGATAAGTCAGGCCTGATATTGAAATAAGATCTGCTGCATTTGACATGAGGAAAGCCTGGACGTCCCTGACTCAACAAGATTACTAGAGTGGATCCTCGCCACACACACACACACACACACACAACACACACACACACACACACACACACAAAACACAAATGCTGCATACAAGGATTTATGATAGAATAAAACCTTCATCACAGATGCAAGAATACGTAAATCCGTCTCACGTGTGCACATGGACTCGTACATAGTCATATAGCAGCAGGAGCAGCAGGGAGCGGCGATTTCTACAACCAAGCTAAAGCTCAGTTTGAGAAGAAATAAAAACTAGTGTATATGTAAGTGCTGAGTTATGTAAGTGTTCCTGTGGTCCCCCCCCCCATCAGCCTTTGTCTAACCCTGATGTGAAGTGGAGGATGCATCAGTTGAAACTGTCCAACAGCACAAACCAAAACATGACCTTATGACAAGGCACCGAACAATCTGGATATCACTGTTTTTTTCTTTTTTTTTTTTTCTTTTTACTCTGAAGGGCTCCTGTTTCTTACCATAATCCCAATTTGGATGCTGTGCACATCTTTGACCTGATGTGGGATTAGTGATTGATTCTCAGGAGATGAACAGGAAGAGCTGAAAGATAAACAAGGTGTTACATGAGCACCCAAAAATGAAACTGTAATACAAATTCAGGCCATTCTTTGGGAGGATGTTAAATTTGACACCTGTCTTGCAAAGACTGATATTTGAGAAATGTTCTGTCATTAGGCACCAAATTCTTTGTGCTTTGCACTGCTGCACAGTGAATACAACACAGAAACACATTTGCTGTGTGCATCTGTCACGTCATGCCAAAAAGGAAGACATAAATGGCTTTCTAAGCATTTGGGAATTACAATAATGCCATTCTATTTGACAGGTATGCATTTTATAAATGCAGGTGATTTCATCATATCTGTCTTTCTGAGGCTCCCATGTGACAGCCATGACTGACAGGCTCCAGTGGAGTGATACTGAGAGCTCCCAGTGCAGGCATGTTATAACACTTTAGAGAATCACAGCTAAATTGCATTGACTTTTTTAAAAACGTGAATATTTATAGAT
>JAQQZY010000015.1:5704274-5720154 GCA_030068375.1 Ostorhinchus rueppellii
TGTCTTGTCCAGCATCCTGACAGCAGAATGGTAGTCTGGCTCCTTTTGGTGCTAAACAAATTTGCTTTGCCAAAGGAGGCTTCATAGATTATACGAGGCTTCCCTTGATATTCTACTGACTTTATTCTGAGTTTTGTTAAATCACATTTCGATGCCGGACCTGACATGAGGAGACAGGGGGGAGGAGAAGAGAGGGGGGAGGAGAGGAGAGAAGGAAGGAGTGAAGGGGGAAGGTGGTGGTTGAGACCCTCACAGACAATATGAACTAATACTGACAATAACAACCATGGAGAGAAGTATAATGGGAACAATAACTAGAACCAGAACTGAGTAAAACTGGACAAAGAAAGAAATTATAATGAAACTAAATAAATAGGACCTGTTAAATGACAGAAGAGCAGAAAACATGAACAAAGCATCATACAGTGAATAACAACAGCACAAATAACACAAATACCAGTTCCAAATCCACACAACAGCAGCTGTTCACATGAACCTGCTACAAATAACAATATCAACAAAATCTAACAACTCTGGATGCAAAGCTGAGATGCAGTTCGATAGTTTTGAGGTATCTGTAGTTTCTTTGGGTAATTACTTCTTTTGACAACCTTTTCCCCTTTTACTCCTTTTATACTTTATCACTAATATCTACCTTCTTGTCCTTACACTTTCAAAACAAGATAATTTATTTAGTTTTAGGGCATCTAGGAGAAACTAAATATTTTATTAAGCAATGTCCTCAGCGTCAAACCAGTTTTGACCTAAATGAATTGATCGTTGAATGCCTCTGGGGGGTTTGCATGCCAGACACACCAAATAAAAACAACATGAAAGTCACAGGAAAGCAGAACAGACAGAGAAATGAAAAATGGGTCGTGATAAAAAGGAGTCTGTTGAATCAGAGTTAAACCTGAAATGAGTCCTTGTGTTCGTTACATGGTTTCCAATACTGGAGCCAACATTGACAACTAATTTGCATATTGAAGTGAACTTCATTCAATGTATTTTTTTATTGGATTTGCAGTTAATGGTCTTCACATTATATTAAGATGACCTGCAGTACTATCTGTACCTTTACCACTTACATCTGACTTTGTGACACCAGTAAAAATGCACCCAAAACACAGACAAAATAAAAACATGATCATACCTGCCCCAGCACCTTGGGTAATGAGGTCCTTACAGAAACCTGGGAATAAAATGAGAGCAAATGCATCATTAATTTTGCACAGCATTTCAAATGTCCTTAAACTCTGGACATTGAAGACAACAGGAGCAGTACCTTATATTGGCAGTTGGGGGCAGTGTGGAGCTGAAGGAGAACAGCTGATGAGTTGTCTAGGCGACTTGTATGGAGCATCCCTGAGATCTCTGTCACTGATGGAACACTGGGAGAAACATATCGTGACATGTAAGTCTATCAAGAAGGTAAAGAAATATGTGAAAGTGAGTTTGTTGTAACTAACCTGACTGTGGTTAAAGAGTCCTCCCGAAACCATGGTACTTTTAATCTGTACACGTTAGCCAACCTGTCTGCAAACATGAACACAACAATCATTACAACACTGTGACATGTGCATTTGTGCTGGTATAACAAAAACCTCTTACCTTTGGGTGTTCTGCACTGACTTGCAACATTAATTCTGAAAGCCTGATAGACCTAAGACAAAGACATTTTTATTGACACTGGGAACAATGAGATGGAAATGAAATGAATTATGCAATGACAGAATCTACCTGATGAAAGTGTTGCAGCTTGATGGTGTGTAGCAGACCAGAGGAGCCCACTGTAACCTCACTGATGCTCATACCTGAGAAATCAACAGTTAATATGAAGAAGAAATGTGTCTCTTCATGCTTTGAGAATCTGTATCAAACATGAAACAACTTACCTACAGACAGGACATGTGGCACCGGGACAGACAGACTCAGAGACTCTTGTCTCTGCCATTCACACTCCACTGTGAACTGCAGAACAGACGAAACAAATGTGAAACGTGCTATGAGTTAATCAGCAACAATGTTGATTCAAATGAACGCTTGGTTTGTTGGACATTTGATGTAGAAACTTCAAAATTCATTGGTACAAAACATATTGGTGTAGTTTAAATAAAATAATAACAGCTGCATCAACTTCTGTGACAGAGACTATGCATAACTTCAGTATCTTGGGGTTTGTTTTATCCATTTTTGTGAACAAACAAAAGGCAGGAGGTTCAGTGATTGTGTCCAAATCATATGTAACCACACTCAACTATGTCGACATATCTGGCACAACCAAAGCCATCTTGTCTCCAGTGTTCTTGACAGTTAATTCCAATATACATAAAGCATAATATAAATACCGACATAATCAATGTAAAATTTGAAAACATTCATAGTGAAGCTATATTTTTAAAATACGTTTTAAATAAAATATAAAGAGTTGTGCAATTTGTGTTACAACAAAGGAAAAACAAATACAGCTAATAATAAATCACTGCTTTGTTGTAAATACCTGTTTGCCGTTGAGGTTGGAGGCTGAAACAACCAGATGAGAAATTGAAGCCAAGTCACTGAGACTCAGAATGAGCACCTACGAAGGATCACAGATGGTTATGACCAACTGACAGCAGCTCAGACCTGGTTGGCTACCCTCTATTCAGACGTGGTTACCTTGTATGCTGGCAGAAGTTCACTTCCTGTGGATAGATCCACGGCACGTACGCTGAGAAAAAAAAAACGCAAAAAAAAAAGAGCATTGTGTTTTCAAAAACTTCTAATTATTTACCTCCACCAAGACGGTGAAGAATTCTTGCATCCTTGGGGTGCTTTTTAGTAGTTCATGATATTTTTTCCCCATTGATTTTGGAAAGGTCTCCTTAGACAACTTAACAGTCAGAGGTTAGGCTAAGTACTGTATGTAAAACGTATTGTCACTTGTGCTCGTTAACAGAATAGTCAAATTTGGTGTCTCCTCTTAACTCAGTGAAGAAGCAGGACAATGGTAGTAGAGTTAATATTAGACTGGGGAGAGAATGGTGCAGTGAGGAAAAAACATGAAATAGAAATATTAAATATTTCCTGATTCAACACTCCGCAGGAATGTTTTAGAGACAAATGACCCCTGAAGCACAAACTTCATCCTTCTGCACGGTTTGTCGACAGATCTGTTAGAGACGATCTGAAGAAATGTCTGTTGAGACTTTGCTCAGAGTTGTGTCTCAGACAGAACTGTGCAGTAAATGAAAAGAGCAGAAAAAAGGAGAGACCTGTGTATTCAGAGTTGGTTCATTTTTATATTTGTTCCTCCCACAAACACTGGATGATCCAGATGTTACTGGCTGACACATTCGAATTTTATTCTTACCATGAAGAGCCATTTCTCTGCACACAGCCGTACACCCAGCTTGTCATCTCCTGTTGGGAAACAAGTTTACAATGTGATGACATGGAAAAATTAGACACTATTCTAAAGACACATAGCACACATGCGTTTTTTCTGGAAGAAAATGGAGGATTTGTCCCAAAGCATTGGCAACACATCAGTTGTGACAAACAGTCAAACGTGAAAACTCACCATGTTGTTGCTTCTGCAGTAAAAATGGCTGTAGGCCTCCCTTCGACTTGACAGGGCAAAGAGGAAGTATTTCACTTGTCCTTCCTGTAACACAAAGTGCATTTGCTAAATACGTTATATCTTATGTAGTAGGCCTGAATTAGTTCTTTTTAAATTAGCAATGCTATTTACAACATCCACTTGGGTTTATTTATGTTCTTGGTACCTTCGGTGTGCTGTAAGCCAGACGCAGTGTGTTCACTTCACTCCATGCATCAGGGAAATCTACACAAATTGAAAAACGGCCAAACATATGCGATGAATCGCATTTATTTTCACTGAAAAAATAAAAATGGGATGCAAACAAGTTGTAAAACAGATTATAAAACAGTTCATTGACATCAGATGGTCCTCGTTCAGCACATAAGTGTAACAAGTGTTTTTCTCTCACCTGAGAAGGAGATGGTGGTCTCCTGAGCTTCTCCCAACATCCTGACAGGGTGTCTGATGAAGTGATGGTTCAGAACAGCCATTTTCTTTTCAGGACTTTCTGTGAACTAATAATAAAAAATAAACACGTCATAGTTCGTAGATAGTGTTTCGGTCAATGCTTAGATGTAGTATTTATATAAGTTTGATTTTGTTTTTAAGTGCAAGTGTCCTGATGAATATGTTTTAAGCAGTGTTTGACAAATTTGTAAAACCTGAGCGGTAGCCTAATTATCACTAATCCATTAGTGTTTCTGTGCTTACACACCTAAATCACTTAGTCTCATCATACACGCCTCACAGGCATACAGGGTATGGCCGGGCCGTACAACTCACTCGCTCCTTATTGACATATTCCGAAAATACCATGAAACTGATGTCTAAGTATTATTTCTCATGATCACACACCCCATATTATAAGATGTTAATTAACGTGCAGTGATTCCTTCCATTTCTTCTGACCTGGTAGCTGACATAGGTTCACTTCTTGTTGTCTCCATCTTTGTTGCTGCTGCGCCGACATGGAATTCCCTTTCCCAAAATGCACTTCAGCACAAAATTTCCAAAAAGGCCTGAGTGACGTTTCGGTTTATATGTAAACAAACAGACTGCTTGTGATGGAGTCATCTTCAAAGTAGCTCACCGTGAGGGAAGGGATTTAGGTGCATAAGCAGCACAGAAAGACGAATGGATTAGTGATAATTAGGATATCACTTGGATTTTACAAATTTGAAGAAAAATTTGTGATGACAGTCATGCACTGCTTTAAAGAGACATTTGTGCTTTAACTCAGTGAGTTGGTGGGTGTTCTGACCTGTCTGGTGTCAGGATCAAGGAGATCAAAGAAGGCTCTGACAGTGGCAAGAACAAGCTCTTTGCACCTTCAACATAAAAAAACACGTGTGCATGTGACGCTCCAGATAAACTAAAACTGTGAATAATACAATCTTTTTTTAAAATAATGACTTAGTATCACATAATAATGACATCAAATATTCTGAATACTTTGAGATACTAAGGCATAATTTTGATTCAGAGCATCTTCATTTTTTTGAACACGTTGGTAGAAATGGGCATCCATATTTACCAGACAATAGACAGGTGGTCAGTGGACACCCATGTCCTGGGAACTGCAGTTACCTAGTGACAAAAAGAAAGCAAAAGAAAGAAACACTATGTGGAGAAGTGCAGAAGCATTGTGGGGTTAAGCTACCAAGTTCTAAATCAAATCTTACCACCAGTGATAACTTATTAGGGTCTTCTGAAGGACAGGGCAGAGATGTCAGGCCAGAGCGGACCTGGTAGTCACGGTAACCACCCCCGACAGACAGAACTGTGACATTCCTGAGTTTGTTCGCCTGATTCACCCACTTTTGTCTCACTGCAGAGTAGAAATCTAAAGAAGGGACAATGGTAATCATCAACAACATATACATCTTACTTCCAGCTTTGTACATTTTGTCTACAATATTTCTGTATCTTAACATCATTGAGGCTTACATAAAGGTGGAGAGATGACAAATCTCAAACCGTGTTTTAAAATCCTAATTATTTGTGTGGACGAAGCTGTGGGAATCACAGCTCCATTTACAGGAGGAACAGAACACAATATAAACATTACACTCATTCATTTAAATCTGTGTTACCAAGCACTTTGGGTTTGCTAAGATGATCTATCCAGCTGAGAGGGGTGGTATATGAGGATGCGGATTAAGCAGCATCGTTATTGGATTTCTTTCACTCACAATAATAGGCCATTCTCAAATGTACAGGTTTATCATACAGCACAACGCCACAGACGCCCCAAGTTTTTGCTAGAGCCATGCTGCTGTGGTCCCACCATCCACACCTCAGCCATGTCCTCATAGTCACTGAACTGATACAAGAACGTATTTTACCAGCTCTATTTGTAAAGTGTCATGAGATAACTTTGTTATGATTTAGCGCTATATAAATAAATTTTGATTTGATTTGATTTGATATTAGGACACTCATAGAAACACTCTGAAATTCAAAAATTTCCGCCTTAGTGCGTTATTGGAGGACTTTATTACTTTTGTGAAATTTTTCAGAATTTTTTTTATTGTTATGTAGAAAATCAAGGTTAATGAAGTTACTAGATGTGGTTTTTATGCATAAGTGGCAAAAAAAAAATACAAGAAGTAAATATAGAAAAATACAAGAAAAACATATTATTGGAGAACACAAGACTTCAATACTTTGGGAAATTTTTCCAAATTTTTTATTATTATGTAGAAAATCTAGGTTAATGAAGTTACAACATTTGGTTCCTTATGCATTAGTGGCAAAAAAAAAAAATAATACAAGAAGTAAATATAGAATAATACAAGAAAAACACATATTATTGGAGGACACAACAAGACTTTATGACTTTTGTGAAATTTTTCGAAATTTTTTGTTATGTAGAAAATAAAGGTCAGTGAAATTACCATATTTGGTTCCTTGCCCATACATGGAAAAAAAAGTCCAATAAGTAAATATAATAAAATCCAAGAAAAACACATGTAAGGGGAAAACAACATGTATTTTAGAATATTAGACCAAAATAAGTGCTGATCCAGACCCCTGTCCACATCCACGTGATCCCTTTGAACATCATTCCTTACATTAGTACCATTACTTCATCATTACATTAGTACCATTACTTCATGGTACCTAACAAAGCAGGTCCACTCACTGTTCATGCACAGGTGGACCTTACAGACCCTGTAGACCACATTGGACCTGAGATTATTGACTCACTGTAGCTGTTGCTGTCACTGTCACTGCCTTGTAATTGATGTGGAAATTACCAAAAATAGTCACTTGTCCTATAATAGGTTAACATATTGATACTAACATCAGGTTTGCTGATTCATCACTGATACATAACTGAGCTCTACAGTTTCTTTATTTTGCTTCGTCGTTGTAATTTCCTTGTTAATTAAGAACACACGCAGACTTACTGGCTGTGGCAGTGTTGTTTACAGATTAGCCATTAGCTGCAGTTACATGTTTAGGAATGTTGGTCTTGGTTGGTTCCTGACCAACATCACGCTTCTGTGTCTGGAGCCCCCAGGCCACAGCGACTGAAGCCCTCGGCTCTTTAATCACAGCTTCGTTTACATTCCCTTCTGTCAGACTGTTTAAATGAAGCCATAAAGTTATACTGTAAATAAACGCATAAGCCTATATGGACCTACATCTGAATGTTGTGGGTTCAGCTGCTTATGATCAAGTGCTGAAAGTGTTTTGTGTCCGATTTCAGGGTTTGCAGGGAGACGGCGGACCAAAGGGAGACCCTGGTTCTTATGGACAGAAAGGAGAGAAGGTGAAATATGAAAAAGGAAATATTTTAAGGATCGCAAACTGCATTTTGATGTTGGACTTGAAGGTAATGCGCTCTTATTTCAGGGTGATCCTGGAAACAACGGCGAACCAGGAAGACCTGGAAACTATGGCCGTCTGGGACCTCAGGTACATCAGCACAAAGACACAAACACTGGGATGTCATATTTATTGGTAGAGTCAAAGAACGTCAAAATAAAAAGAAAAAATATACAACAAACACACAACTCATTTATCATACCTGATAAATGTATGAGTAATATAGACAGAGAAATCATCTTAAATGTCCAGAATCCTTGCAATGACATCATGTGATCAATCATGTTACAAAAATATACATATTACACAGAGGAAATTGTTTTAATAAAACAACAGGTATCATTTCTTCCTAAAATATGTAAGACACGTTTAGAAAAAGCTCATTTTTACTGTGCGGTTTTACAAATATAAACATAAGTAGAAAGAGAGAGTGGAAAATCAGGTTACATAGCTGTCATAAATACTATAAATGATATTATATAATAAGACAATATAATAATAATATATGGGGCTTCCCTGTATAAAGGCTATGTGTTATGAAGAACCCAAGACAACTAAAAGTGCATTCGGTTAGGCCTCATTTACAGTTACAGCTACACATGAGTGGAACTCTATTCACGTGGCAATCAGAGAAATGACATTTAACTATGAGATCAAAATGCATAAAAAAACTAGTACATTACTAATTTTAGAGCTACCAATATTAGAATTTTTTTAGTCCTCTCTCTCTTGTGTATTTTAAAAAAATATATATATATATATATCTTAAGTGTCACATGTATTTTAGTATTTTTTTTAATTTACTTTGTCTGATGTGTTATTAATTGTAAATTCTGTATTGCCAAACTTGTGTTGTACTCATCTGTGTTTAGTTAGTTATTTAGGTTACATTCTAAAAATGGTACATTTATAACCTTGTCCTAACTTTTAGGGTTATAATTCACTATCTGTCCAGGGACTGCAGATGAAAAATAACCATCAGGCTGGTGCATTTACAGCAATGTCTGTCCTGGATATGTGCAGCAATTTTGCATTTTATGCAGAGTCAGAATGTAGTCTGATATGTGTAGGATTTTTGAGATACTTATAGGAGGTAGGTTGAAGGATTAAACTTCATCCTGCTCCTTTTCGAATGTTAGACTTTCTTTTATATAATCCTTTTGTTATTTGATTTTAATGCTAATTCGAAATAAGTAAATGAACAAACAAGCAAATGTGATTTAATGAGCAAAGTCCCTGTTAAATGAATGCACATTGTCCCATAAATAAATAAAAATAAACCAAAAATCACTTCATATATGTCTCAAAAATCTTGGAGAATAGATTGTGCAGATTTGACACATTTTGGCAGTAGTAGAAGTTCTCAAAAACTCTTACAGGCCCATGGAGACTAAAGTCTTAGATCGGAGGAGGATTAAGGCCAGTATCACGTATCACAGATTTAACTTTCACATTGTGCACCATTACAACACCCTTTGACGTTCAACTTGTGTTTTGCATTGGAAAAAATTCACCTTAAAAGACAATAAAGTGGAAGAAACTTACAGAAAAGCTGCATCCAGACACTGTTAAATGTGTCACATGTATACAAATTTGGAGAATGCACCTTTATTTTACCAGGAGCCAGTGAATAGAGGTTATAAAAACAGTGAAATGTGTGTGTTTTCTCAATAATATATGTATAAAAGCAGGCAGATAACGCTGATGTCCTTGTGTTACAGGGAGACCCAGGCCCACCCGGAGCCAACGGGGACAAAGGAGAGCGCGGTGATGATGTACGTTGTAAATCTTAGGTATCGGCTACGCAAAACCTCCTACGACCCTTCTGATATGATGTTCTGTGTGTGTTTTCAGGGAGCACCGGGACCAGACGGACTTCGAGGAGAGAGAGTAACGAGGATTAACTACTCCAAGAGAAACTGTTTGTGTGAGAGAGTTCAGAGTATGTATTTACATCTTTATTCAATCCTTTTAGGGGCAAGGTGGAGAGAGGGGGGAGCAAGGATCCCGGGGAAACAGAGGTCCTAGAGGAGATCTGGTGAGTTCTGATGAAGATGACTGGCAAGAGATGAAGAGTGAACTACTTGTTCTCAGGAATCGCATAAGTTTTCACAACATCTCCTTAGAAATTCAGTAGAAATTCAGTGGAAATTCAGTTTGGCGTCATCTGAGCTTTTGTGCTGATTTTAATAAACCGAAACCCAGTGTTCTGCTATTGATGTAACTATTAACCCATAAACACCCAAACGCCTACCATCAACCCAAACATCTACTGATTTAGACTGTTTAATACCTGTTCATCCACTAATCCTATCAATGCATGTAAATAATTTGTGTAAAATATAGTTTTTCATCTTTTCATGGTCATCAGATAGGACCCATTTGGACATGCAGAGGCTCTGTAGTTACCATGGAAACACTGTCATCGTCTACAACATTGATTCAACAGTAAAACCCAAGGAGTTGAATCAATGACAGTGAAATGAGACTTTTGTTTTTATGTTTACTTAAAGATATTTTTGCTTAACAGGTCACTTTTTCCTCTTTTTTTTCCTGATTTGCTCTAATAACCTTTGAATTTAACCTGAACTTTTATGAACATTGAGTTAAATAGAGGAAAATACATGATTTACACTGAAAAAAACTTCAAATAAAAAGGATAATATTACAATAAATGGTGATAAATCGCTTAAGACAGGTTAAATATACAGAAAAATCCATTTAAGAACTACCACAAAAGTAGCACTGGGTCTTTATGAGTTAACTGTTAAAGATCTAGGACTATTTTTGTGGCAATTTCCAATTAAAATTTTTTTTTTTTTAACATTTAATCTTTCCTAAGTGATTTATCACAATTTATAAAAAATATTATCCTCCATTTTGCATTTTTCAGTGAAAATGTCCTATTTTCCTATATTTAATTTAGTGATCATACAGATGTTGATATAAGACCAAAGTGAATCCGATCATTATTTTTTCACAACAGAGGAAACTAAAGAAAAGGTGACTTTTTCATCTAAATATATAAATAATTGAACTTAAAAGCAAATGTGTCCAACTGTTATTTATCAAACCATATGTTTTACTGGTGTGTCAATGTTGCAGAAAATGACAGTGTTTCTATATTCACTACATCCTGTAGCCTCTGAGTGTCCAATTAAGTGAAAAAAAAAGCAGAGAAACTGTATTTTACCTGAATTATTTGACTGTATTGATAGAATTAGTGGTTCAGAAGTCATAAGTAGATGCTTTTGGTCACTTGCAACTGTTAAAGTCTTTAAGGGTTAACAGTGTTCACTTCTAAAATATAATAGGTTACAGATTATCGGTTAAAATTAATGTAGTTTATTTGCTATATTTTTCAACAAACCTTAAACAGTAGTCAAGCCTTTATGACATGTCTTCTATACAAGTTTAATTAACTGTATTAGGATGTAGGCAAACTGAATAAAAAGAAGTATGTGTTGGATTTGAACCAAAGGGAATACACCTGAAAATATCAGATAGTGTACAACCAAAAGAGAAATATTACACTGGCATGAGGTTGATTTAACAAACACCAGCCTATAAATTAATCAGAACAATAGCACCACAGTAATATTTTCTGGAGAATTTCATGTTTTATTCCTTTGTACAAAGCATTTACTGTCAGTAAGAATCAAAACCAGACATTTTTGGTTAATTTTAACCCTGTGACTGTTCACATGATCGATCAGGTTCCAACATCTTCAGCTGAAGTTCACTTTGTTACTGAGAAAAACATAGCCATGACCTCAGACCTGGGCTCCGTGCAGGCCAACGCTGTTACTTGGTGATAAAACTATCATCAGGGCTGGAGAACGTCCCCGTGCTTTTATTAATCGCTCTTCTTTTATAAATTGATTTGACTGTCAGATGAGAGGCGGCGCGTATTCAAACAAGACAACTAATCAAAAACAAAGCTTAAAATTTGCTGCCAAATGACTGGAGCCTGTCTAGACTTAGAGAATTATCTGTCAGTAAATCTGTCAAAAGAAGGCATTCCTGCTCAGAGAAAAGATCCAATGCAGAATGAAAGTTAGATTCTACAAATAAACCTTTTAAAGATAGAATATATTCAGATGTAAACCCTTTGTAATTGTCTGTCAGTCTGTCTCAGTAATAACTAATTAATATTAATTACTGTAATTTCTAATTTACTTATATACCTTCGTTAATCCCAAATACTCCTCAGACTCATAGGTTCCACTAATTATATTATTTCACTGAAAAACGTAGAAATAATCTTTATAAATGTTAGACCACCTGTGTTTCTCAATAGGAATTCAATACAACAACCCTTCTACATGACCATCTGATACTTGGTTTTCAGGAAATTAAAAAATTCTTATTTTAATGGGATTTGTCATCATTAGACAAGGCAAGTTTATTTGTATATGTACAGGACAATTCAACGTGCTTTACATGAAACATAAAAGCATCGCAATAGAGGCTTAAAAGAGAGAGATAAAATATAAAAAATAAAAATCACAAAGAACAAAAATTTTAATTAAAATAGACATTAAAATCATCAGCAAAAAAATGTGATTTTAAAATTCATTAATTAAAATAAACTTTAAGCTTAAAAGAAACTGTGCAGATCTAAACTTCTGAGTAAGAGCTCTACTCAAATGCAGCTGAGAACAGGTGGGTGTTTAACCTGGATTAATATAAATATATATTTTTGTCTTTTTGTACATTTGTAAATCATACCTTTCATGTCTGTTTTATCAGTTGTTTTAATTTATTTGCACACAGGAAACTCTATCTATCTATTGATTGGATTTTACAATTGATGAAACTGCGCTTCACAACTGAACTAAATACACACACAAATGTTTGGCGTTACAGTAACTGAGAATTAGACCCTTGATTTCCCAAATTTATTGTCTAAACTACCGTCTCATGTGTATAAACTAAGAAAAATGAATGTTTCTCAGTATTATTAGAAATTACATAACTCTTTTTCTATTTCTGCTTGTTGAACCTGTTGACACTCACCAGTATTTGAAAAGAAAAAGTGAAAACGTGCAAGATGTTTTAAGGAGATTATTTATTTTTCTGCTTGGTTAGTACAAGCTAAAGTAGTAGCATATGAAAATTATCATCTGTTCTTGTCTTATTGTCTTGAACATCTTTATTTTGTTATTTCTTTAGGGGGAGCCTGGACCCCGTGGAGACCAGGGGAGGGAAGGCTCAACTGGCCCCAACGGAGACCCTGTGAGACCCACTCAAATGTCAACACACATGTAGCTTACATGAGGACACACAGGACACACACTACTGTACTCCGACCACTGTTGTGTAAGCTGCTGTGTTTTAGGAGGCGGCACGGCCCTAACCAGGAACCACCCACTTTTTTCTTTGGCAACATCCTTCTTTTCCATTTAGAAAAAAGAAAATGGTAGTCCCGTGTGTGCGCATGCGTCCTGTTGTGCACCCATATTTCATGTTGAGGGGGAGTCCGTTGGGCCGCTGCCTAAACAGAGGCGAACCTGGCTCCGGCCCCAGAGCGCTGCCCACTCCTCTAAGCCCCATCTCCTTTCTCCTGCTCCTTCTCAGCTCCTTCTCCTCCTGGGAACATCAACACTCACTCTTTCCCCTCTGACTCAGTTCTTCTCTCCGTCTGCTCGAGCCAAAGCCTCAGTATGGTTTTCTTAATAAGGCACCAGGCAGTGTAATAATAATAATACGTTACAAGCGTTAGTTGTGGTAACCTCCGTGATGTCAGAAGTTTCAATGGCTCTTTTGTGTTTGAATCAGCGCTGAATGAATAGTGAGGAGCTGAATAACACAGAAAATACGGAATAACTGACATGTAGGTCCTACCTCATGCACAGGAAAATCTGTATCCTCATAAAGGACTTCACAGCTTCTGCAGTATTTGCTGTGTTTTTTGCTGTTATATTTGTAGTTTCATAGCTTAGCAAAGGTTGGTAACCGTAAAAATATCCTCAAAATACATTTCAGCTTTGTCTAGGTTTGTTTTATATAAAAAACACTGTGTCACTACATTGACATCCTGACTTCTGAACCAATGCAACAGTAATGTAGCAGTAAACCAGAGCACAAGGACGCATTAGTCCAAAATATAAACCTGTTTTAATTTAACCCTGTCATACATACTGGTCACTACAGTGGACAGTTATTCTACAGCTGTTCTCTTGTGTATTCATGGATTTTGTTGTTTTAGTTCCATATCAGCCAACACAGTGGATACTTAAGCACCATCCCATAATACACTGACATTCATACCATTACTGTAATTTTGCTGTTCTTGATAAAACTGATCTGCACTAACATATTTGAGTGTAAATCAACTGGTTATCGTTATTAGACTGTAATTAACTTTTTTTTTTTTTTTACATATTATCTGAGTAATAACTAGGATTACAGTATGTTAAAATGTGAGAAAACATCAGATTAGCGGTATAAAAAATGTTTTTATTTCACAGTTTTCACACAGTATGTTAATAAATGCATGTTTCTTTGCTTCAAAAATTAAACGTACGGTGTCCAACTGAGTGGACACTTTTGTAAGTCAGTGAAAAAATAGGTTGTTAAAAAAAAAAAAAATTCAATCACGTTGTTTTTTCATGCCTGAAGAGGAATAAAAACACTCAGGAAAAAAAAAAATCTTGATTAAGGTCCACATAATTCATGCATGAAAGGGTTACTGTGAAATTTTTTATACTGAAATTACATATTTTAAGTTTTCAAACTTAATTCAAATACACATAATTCGGCCATAAAACGTTGCTGTTTCCTGTCTTCTTAAAGGAAAGTTGCACTAAAAAGCATCCCCCATGTTGTAACAGAGAATATACTGTAATTAATTTACAAGTGTTTTGTTCCATCTCAGAATTGTGAGAAGTCAGTGGTTTCAGCGCTCCTAGCAGCTGCACTCAGCTGTTGTTAGCCAGGAAACAGCGCCAATGCAAATGTTAAATCCTAAAAAAGACAGCATCTTGTGTTGTCTATGTTTTCTATAACTCATGTCTGATCTACAAGATGAACACAGTGAGGAATGCAGCTTCAGTGGGATTTTCTTTCCTACTTTTAATGGCAGTCGTAGATCTGCCTACATGTTTAAATCATTGAATAACCACAAAGTACCACAGTGAACATGGCCAATTTGGATTTACTGTAAATCTGGAGGGTAAAATTCATAATGACCAATAAAACAGAGGCCACAAAAAAGGCAATAATAATGAACCATTCTGTACACACACTTATCAACAGTTGGTAACCTTGTTTTAGCTTCACATCAGTAGACAATTTCTGTTTTTGTTTTTTTTATGATATAAATCTATTTTGTTGATCTCTAAGTAAATTCCAGTCATCACAATAGCGTTGAAGAAAAACTGCTAAATTCAAAAATAGTACAATGTTCAGCACTCCTTCGTAATAACATGGTAATAGTGCGCTAAAAAGTAGCTAATGATGTAGAAATGCCATGTCATTTTTATGGTTTTAACTTGAAACAAAAGGGATGTTTGCACCATAAGGGAAGATTTCAACATTATAACGTTATTACCATTTTTACTTCCAAAGATTTTTCATTGGTTATTACTGCAGTTATATGGTGATTAGTTTTGCATTTCCATGATATTAAGACTTAGTACAACACACCACTATTACTGTGTTATGAACAAGCTATTATGCAAACGCTACACACTAGAGACATTTTGAGTTATATAAAACTGCCATTATAAGCTGATGAACGTGACTAGGCCACCTGTGCCAAAAAGAAAATACTGACTTAGCAGTGAGTGGTGTAATTTTTCCAGAGAAACGGTGATTGGTCATGAGAGAAGCAGACTGTCAGGAGAAATGACCTCAGGTAGTTCCACAGTACAACTTTATTAATGAACATCCTCCTCCATTGGACCAGGGTGTGATGCATCATCCAGGACCGCGGTTTAGTTTTTCCTGACTTTGGTTGGAACTCAGCCAACTCTGCCTCCTCCGCTGAAGCCGCCTACCTAACTGCCTTTTTGTGGTGATTTCTGCAAAGTACTGAAGGATGTGTCATAGACAGTGACATTGTTTAGTTCCAGGTGAAGTAGAGGACACTTCTGACGACACCCACTGACTTGAATTTTACAAACTGAGCTCTTGTTTTTCAGGGTGAGCCTGGGAAGGGTGGACCCCCTGGATACAGAGGAGATGAGGGTCCACTAGGACCAGAGGTGAGTCCACACCTCCTACAAAATGTGTGAAATCACTTACGGTGTATGTAATGTATTCTTCCACCTGTCATGAAAACATAAATAACTTCATAGTTTATCAAAAACTTGTTTCAAATTAACAATTTCATTGTTATTCAAACAGAAAATGACCAACTGGAATAGCAAAATAGTCCTTCTTGACAAATAATATCCATAAATGTCCATATTTAGTGTGTCCACCTTTGGTGCAGATAACAGTTTACATTCTTGCTGC
>JAQQZY010000015.1:5746310-5759294 GCA_030068375.1 Ostorhinchus rueppellii
GATGTATTAATTATGTGCAGTAGATCTGATGCAAAACAACTGAAGACTGTCTTGAAGAAGGTTGTTGGTAAAGGATCAAGACAGCAGGTTGATGGTTTTAAACTCAACACAGTTTCCTCCAGGATTTTACAGTCTATCAGTGTAAAATGAGTCATTTGTTCTCGGTTTATTTTGTGTTCTTGAAAGGATATAGACTTGGTGGAAACTGAGCCATAAACAGACTGTCTAATCTTTTCTATTTTATCTTTAAAAAATCAATTCAAGCGTTAAGGGGTTAATCTAAAGTGGATCAGACCAGAAAAATACTATCATAATAACCCATAAATAATGAAAACTGCAATTTTTTTCTTTTTTAGTGTAAAAAAAGGGAAAATTATGTAAAAATGTTTACATTTATAGACCAGCCTTTTATTTAAAAAAAACAAAAAACAAACAAACAAACCTGAAATCTCTTAATAGAAGTATGTGGAATTAAATCATATTCTGCCTGTTATTTAATGTTTTGTGTATTTGTAGATCCCCTGTGATCTCCAAGTTGTGGTTCACATGTATAAATGATAAGGTGTAATATTGTTAATCTTCTTCTCCTTTGGGCTTTTCCCTTCAGGAGTCTCCACAGTGAATCAGTTGCCTCCATCTAACCCTGTCTTCTACATCCTCTTCTCTCACACCAACTACCTTCATGTCCTCTTTCACGACATCCATAAACCTCCTCTTATTTTTCTTAGTAATTTGCAGGTTGTTCATATTTGTTCATGTTATGTTTGAGTGCAAGTCGTAGATTTCAACATTTTCATTACGGAATTTTATGGGGTTTTTTTACTCAAAAGTTATTATCCTATTATTTATATTATTTTACTGGTCCGGCCCACTTTATACCATATTAGGCTGGACGTGGCCCCTGAATTAAAATGAGTTTGACACCCCTGCTATAAGCCGTCTTTGGTGTCCCTCAGCAGAATCTGTCACCATGAACACATTGCAAAATACTAAAATTCTGGGGTTTTATTACGAGTATGCAAACACTTACACATATACCAGCACAATTTAAAATGTATTGAAATGTGATTTTATATCATTTTCTTTGTGATGACATGATTTGTGCCTCACACTGTCCTAACTTTACCAAGCTTGATCAATATTTCAATGAAAACTAAACTAAAATACTTCCGATAGTCATTATACTAAACAAGTTTTTCAATAAAACAAGTCCTTTTCATTGTTTATAATGTGTTATTAAACATGTTCTTGAAATTGCTGTCCTCCCTGCCACTATTGGTGGAATCGCCACTTTAATAATCTGGTTGATGACATCATCATCATCATCATTTTGAGTGTCTTCATTGGAAGTGGAAACAGTCTACGAGAGCATTTAGTATTTACAGTTTGAAATTTTCATCATTTCATGTTTGATGTGGTTGAGTTCAGCACGTCCATGTACTCTCCCCCACCTCAAAGGCAGCACCTGGTCAGTATACTTTGCAGTGTAAAAGTCGTACTATACCTCTCTCTGTAGTTTGCGTTTCTCTGCTTTTAGCTCGTCTTCCACTTTCTCTGCATTTTCTGCTGCAGATTTGTAACGTGTCACCTGACCCTCAAGTCTGGTCACCTAAACCAAGAAAAGACACTCATTAGTGAACCATTACCAGGTTTTCCATAAACAAGAAAGAACTCTCTTAAACTTTCAGCTTACATTTTGTTCTAAAGCTGTAGCTTCTTGCTCTGACTTCACCAGCTTGAACTTCAAATCACTTATTTGCCTGTTGGCATCTCCTGAAAAGATGAAACCAGAGTAAATAACCCTCAGTGGTAGGAGTCACTACAGGAGTAAATGTCCAGCGTCATGAGTTGGTTTATACTTACTCTGCAGCTCTATTAAGCTGGGATCGTTGCCGTTTTCGAGTATTTCACTGTCTGGGCCTGTGGCGCTCTCTGTGCCGTTTCTCTGAGTTTTCTGTTCCAGTTGAGCTTTTAGTTTTTTCACCTGTTCATGAAAACATTAAACATCACACTAAGCTTCGATTTCTACTGCACCGTCTCCATGCTCATGAACAAATCCAACCTATCCCATCAGGGTGTGACTTAAGAATCCACATTGTACATATTTGACACATGATGGATCTGTAAAGCTCATAATATGTTCATTAAACAGAAGGTCATTTACACATCTGACAGACATGAGAGCAAAAGGATGGACATCCACTAGACTTGTGATTTGACCATTTGACCACTTCCAGCCTCTCATTAGCGAGTTGCTAACTTTGCTATCTTCAGGTGTCTATGAACAGGTTTACCAGAGCTTTGCCACTAAGACCAGCTGTCTGCAATAGGAGAGCCCCAAGAGTCAACCACAACAATGATGCACAATCTTCATGTAAGACCTGTTATTTTTATGTACAGTATCAGCCGCTCAGGGTCTGTCAATCAAA
The DNA here is from genome assembly GCA_030068375.1 of Ostorhinchus rueppellii. Taxonomy (NCBI): domain Eukaryota; kingdom Metazoa; phylum Chordata; class Actinopteri; order Kurtiformes; family Apogonidae; genus Ostorhinchus; species Ostorhinchus rueppellii. The sequence goes on from JAQQZY010000015.1 coordinate 5,748,740, forward strand.
ACAATAACCAAAGACAGTCTGATGCTGGACTATGGACTCATGTCTGTTGTTTTCATCATTTAATTATTTTTAACCATTAGTCACTAAAGAAATCCAACATGACTTAGACAGAGATCACGGTTTAAACTTTAATAGCTCATAACGTGTGGCCAAAAAACAGAACCATTACTATTATTACTTGCATTCCTTAAACTGTACACTGTAAATTATTTGGTTCTTATCAAATTATAAAAACTTAGATTTAGAAGTGTTAGATAATTTATCTTGTTTTAGGAGTTGATTTATTTTTAGTGTTCAAACATCTGTAGACATGCTTGTTTCTAGATTTAGCGATCTTAATTCAGGAAATATTGACAAGTGTAATTATCTTGCTGCATGGACAGATATTTCACTTCTTTTGAGGACCTTTTTCCTCAGATTTAGTGTTTTTATCTTGCTTTTAGACACCCCTTTTTTGCAGTTCATCACCATTGACATTTTCAGATGCTTAAACACAACCAACCGTTACATTTCACTCACATAGGTTTAAGATGTTCTGAAGTGCAATGTTCCATTTTTCCACACAACTGTAAAAGATGACCCACCTGCTCTATCATTTTCTCACGTTCATCCACCAGTTTCCTCAAACGAATCTCTGTAACATGAGAGAGAACATGATGAAAAGGTAGATCATCTCTGAAATTTGCATTAGCATTATTCATGTTTTGTCACAATACTACAAAACACAAAGTTATTGTCATTTCAGTTAAGGAGAAAAAAATATAAGAGGAACATACCAGGGATGGGAGGAGCCAAGGACATGGTGGAAGGGGGCTAGGTCAGGGTGGGAGGCTGATGCATGCAACAGTGCAGGCATCCATGGGAGAGTGATGAACAGTAGCAAATACGTGAGGGGAATGTTAGCATGCACAAACTGTGGAGGAGAGGGGGAGTGTAGGAACACACATCATCCAGGACTAGAGTAAAGGGAACAGCTGAGTGGAAATGTGATACACGGAGAACAATGTTATGCTTTTTGTGTTAGATCAGCACACAAATATATTTGGAGAAGTGTTTCGAATTGGCAAAAATCCACTATTTATTGCGATTTCATTGTGGAAGCCCCACATTTACTTTTCCATCAAGTGCAAAAACGTACACATTAACATTTTTGGTAGCTTGGAATTTACAGTCCTTTGTTTTGGTCAAGGAATAATCCCAACAGGAGCCCACACATTTGTTTTAAAATTGTCAATAACAACAACAATAACAACAAAATAGAATGTGCTGCATACACTTTGTGCACCAATGGGAAGAACAGATTTTGCTGAATTTGCAGCAATAACAAAAGTTCAATGATACAGTCACCAAAAAATACCATTCATGAAAGAATACAAAAAAAGAATGCATTAGAAACATGACTAAATTGTCAATATCATGAGTGCAAAATTATCTGCATTACAGCCAAATGTACTGTTAAGTTTCCTGTACATATAACTTCAAAACTATGATGACTGTCTGGACAATGGACTAATTATACAGACATATATTAATTACATGTACAGGTTCAGGAAAAAGAATCAAAGTGCTACTAAGGTTGAAAATGTGTACTTTACCATCTGAACAAAGAAGGCAGTTGAAGGGTAGATCAAAGAATACACGTAGCCTGGCCAAAAGAACTCTGGATTTAACTCGGCGAATAGCACACATCCATCCATTACATAATTGCTGCAGTGATTAATACATTTCAGCTGGAACAACTTTTTCAGCTCCGATTCAGTGAGAAGCTTCTTATTTATTAAACATCCATCAGTTTAACAGAGCATGAAGACTGGCCTGTGTTTCAATGGAAAAACGTCATGCAGTCTTGGAAGTCCAAACTGATCCTGTTCCATCAGGGTGAGAAGAGAGGCACATGAAGCGATTACCCATCATGCCCAGCGCCTACAGTACAAGCCTGTGGGGGCAGTGTTATGATGAGGGGTTGTTTCATTTGCTCTGGTCTAAGATCAGTACGCATCTGTTAGATGAGGTCAGCTGACTACTTGTCTAGTAAGTGACTTGTTCTGAACATCAGTGCATGATGACACAGACATATTCCAAGAGTACCTGGATTCATCAGGACCTGAATCCCACTGAGAATCTTTGGGATATGCTGGAAAAAACTTTATGGAGTAGACTGACCCTCCCATCAATACAAAGTCTTGGCCAATTATGGATGGAAATAAATGGGACATTTGTTGTGACGTAAACGTAAACATTGTGTGGTATAAACAATGGCACAGGAAATACAGCTTGTAATCCAAGCCAAAGGCAGTTCAGTGAAATAATGTGACATTTTTTGGCCAGGGTCTGTATATCTACACGTGTCATGTTATTTATATTTTTCTCATTTAAAAAACAAAACAAAAAACAAACAAACCAATTTGGAAACATTTGGGAGAGGCTGAAAAGTATTTGCAATGGAAATCTTAACTGTTTCTGTAAATGTGCAGCAATAAAGAGATGGCAACAATCAAAATTAACACAACAGAAATGCCATATCGGATGGAAAATGTAAAAAAACAAAACAAACAACAAAAAACTACCACATGTGAAGAGTAGCACAAAAAGGTTAGAAACCTGCTTCGGCAAAAGTCAAACCCTATTTGATCCAGACCAGATGTTCAGTTTGGTTTGGGGTGCAAAAGCTGACATCCAGGTTCAGGTTTTGCCAAAATACATCATATATTTATCAACTGTTCAATCAACAGCTCAGGTATATTATTGTATGAAATACAAGGCAAGGCAAACTATTAAACGATAAATTTAATGGTGAAGAACCAGGTCTGAGTATTCGCATCAGTGGTGAATGAAACCTGAATTAGTTTGGTTTACTTTTACAGACTTCCTGAAAATTCAGTTCCACTTGAATGAAAACCTCTCACACTATATCATGAATGAACTAAGACATCTTGCATTCCTCTTTTCCTTTGCTTTTGCCTTTTTTGTTGTTCTTCTTCACATCTTTCCCTGACAGCGCTGGCTCACTACAGCTGCTCATCTCGCTTGTATTTGGAGAATCTTTATTTTGCAGCTCATGCTTAATGACATCTACCCCTTCCTCCACTGGTGAAGACACTACCTGATTATCATTTTCTACAACCGCCACATTCAAAACTTCTACAATGTTCCTCGGGTCCTCTGCTGCACCTGCTTCCTCCTCAGATCTATTTTTCTGCTCTTCACACACATTTGCAGGCATGGCTTCTGCAGGAGCCAAAGAAGTCTGTTCATTTTGAGGAAAGCTTTCTGGCTCTTTATCTAGTGCTTCTGCCTCAGTACCCTCATCGGTTGGGAGCGCTTCATTGTTGTTTTCAGGGACCTTGCTTTGGATTTGCAGCTGTGGCTCAGCCTTATTTTGGCACACCTCAGAGATTTCATCGGACACGGCTTCATCTGCCTCCTCAGTTTGTTCCTGTAATGGATTCAAGGGGTGACTGTCTGCTACAAGTGCTTCCATCTCCATGTCATCAAAATCGAAAGACTGTCCCTCCTCCTCGTCTTCATCATCGTCTTTGTCCGTGTCCTGATTCATGGATACAGAATTGCCCTCAGATTCATTGTTGCTACATTCCTCTGGTTGCTCTTCCACATGACAAACAGATGTCTCTGCATCATTTTCAGCATTTTTAAATTCAGGATCTTCTACATTTTGCGAGCTGCCTTCTGGTTCAACCTCAGCAACTACTTGAGACTCTGAGGTCTTCATTGCAGCAGCGGTATCCATCACCGTCGTTGTCAAGGAGACCTCGGTATTTGATTCATCAATCTGACCCACACACTGTGTCTGACTTTCTTCATTATCAATTTCACCTTGAATAACAGTCTCCAGAGGACCATTTTCAGCATCAAATCCTTCCTCAGGTGTTGAAAACACTGGTGAGCAACCCAAGTTCTCAACTTCTCCCAAGTCTCCATTCTGCTCCTCCTGTCCAGTCTCCACCAAGTTCTCCTCTGAATCCTCTTCGGGGCTTGGAGTAACGCTGGAGGATTTTTGTTCAGTCTCAGCCTCAGTATTGGCTCCATCTATGCTGGTCTCAGTTTCAACTGGAACATCCTCATGGGTATCAATGTCAGAGTCTGTGACTGCAGAGGGCTCAGATGGAGATGAGCTCTGGAGCACAACAGCGATCTCATCATCATCATCATCATCAGGCAAATGGGCTGTAGAAGTGGCCGCATTGATCCCTGTGGATTCAACACCAACATCAGTGCTGCCTGCAGCACATGATTCAGGATCACTATTTGTTTCAGCTGGATTTTCTGGGCTGCTGGATGTCTGTTCAGATGTGATCTCACCCACAGTCTCAGTTGTGAAGTCACCATTACATGGGATATCTGCTGTGCTTTGAGATTCATCCATGCAGGAAGTACCATCTTTTTCAAGGCCACAAGAGTTCTCCGTACCTTCAGAGTTATTAATAAGATGAGACACCATTTTGCTGGATTCTTGATTAGGACTTGTTACAGGTCCTGCTTCTTTCTCCGTTTCCAAAGTTACTTTCTCGTCTTGCTCATGCGTGATGATATCTGAACCTGATTTCTCTACATTGTCATTAAAGGTTTCAGTAGGCATCGCTGCTTCTACATGGTCATTAAAGGTTTCAGTAGGCATCGCTGCTTCTACATGGTCATTAAAGGTTTCAGTAGGCATCGCGGCCTCTACATTGTCATTAAAGGTTTCAGTAGGCATCGCGGCCTCTACATTGTCATTAAAGGTTTCAGTTGGTATCGCAGCTTCTACATTGTCATTAAAGGTTTCAGTAGGCGTCGCTGCCTCTACATTGTCCTTAAAGGTTTCAGTAGGCATTGCTGCCTCTACATCGTCATTAAAGGTTTCAGTAGGCATCGCGGCCTCCACATCTTCCAATTTCTCATTTTCCAAAATCTCTTCTTTGTCTGTAACAGCTGCATCTCTTATTTGTTCCTTTTCAACGTGAGATGTTTCGGTGGGTGCCACTGCCTCTACTGTCTCCGTTTCTTTGCTCTCTATATCCTTCTTCAAAATATCAGCATAAGACAGGGGGGTCTCTGCTGCTTCTACTGGTTTTTCTTCCTCATTTTTGTGCTCATTCTCCTCCTTTGTAACCTCATCCATTTTTGACTCTCTGACAGTTTCAGCAACAGAACCATCAGTGACAGGTTCTGTTGCTAGCCAATTATCTTTTGATTCTGACCCGATGTCTTTTACAGTTTCACTCTCATATTTCTTAGTTTCTTTTTCTTGAGTTTTGTCCTCATTTGTCCCACCTTTTTTCTTGCCTCTCTTCTTCTTTTTCTTCTTTTTCCCTGTGGCAGAAGTGACCTGAGGCTGGGATTTGTTTGATGCTTCCTCTGCCTCTTCATTTGATCTTTCTTCTAGAGTCTTAGGTTCTTTCTGTGTTTCACGTTTTGACACAGCTGGAATGGATTCATCAGGTTGACTCTCTTCTATCTCACCTTCTGTGACTTCTTGCTGAGGGCATGATTCTGTTTGGTTCAGTTTAATTGAGTCAACTTCATCTGGTTGGTTTCTTTCGTCTTCAGAAGGTTTGTCACATATCTGTGCAGTTTCATTCGTCTTTGTTTCCATCTCCCCTGTGTCTGGGTAAGTTCCCTCATCTAGATTCTCAGTTTCAAACGTTTCTGTTCCTGTACCATTTTCCTCGGGACTTGTTACTTTGTCATCTGGGAGTGAAGCCCCATTCATGTCAACATTCATATCCTTCTTCAGGTCTTTTTCTCTGATACTACTTCCCATTGTTGAGTATGTCTGTTGTTCTATCTGCTCTTCCATGGGTGTATCCAATTTTGACACATCAGTTTCATTACAAACTGCATCAGAGCTCAATTGATTCTCCTTGGTTTTCTTCAGAAATTGTTGATGCTGCTGTGACTCAACCTCTTCCTTAGTGATACTCCTTGTCTCTGTCTCCTCTGTGTTTCCTGAGAGATCATGGAGAGCATACATACACTGATAAAAGGCCAAAAATATACGTGAAGTGTCATTTTAATTCATCTTCTCAAGAAGCAGATCAGCAGAAGGTAGAACATCTGATTGATTCCGTGGCGAGAAAAGGAAGGAAAAAACCAGGCAGACCAGGAGAAGCACAAGAAGAACAAGTGGAAAGCAGAACCAATGCCAAAATTAGTCCCCAGTACAACCAGTGTGTCAAGAAAAAAGGCAGAAACCAGAAATTCAAGTGTGTAAAATACATAACAGAATACTGTCAAATTTGACAGATATGTTGGTTTGTTTTGTACAATGGTAGAAATGTGGCGACAGTGGACATTTGGTAATGCTGTCTACACTGCAGAAGTTATTCCATTAAGCCCAGTTCAGTACAAAGGTCAACAATGAGAAGAACCGAAAACTTGCAACTATTTGCAAAGTACATGTCTGTACCTTCTGAAAACCTCAAATTTACATCCATGTAATGAGACCAGATGTACTTCCATTCTAATTGCCTACTTTTTAAGCTCGCCTTTAGCTGGATATAATTTGCAGCGTGTCAAAATAAGAATGAGGAGACACCGAGGTATGTACTTTCACAAAGGAACACTACCTCTTGGCAACAGGTGGGTTACAGTCGATGGATACATTAGATACTATAAATGCTGTCTGAAACCAGTTATTTGACAAGTTACTGGTACGAGATTAAAGCTGAATCGAAATTCACCCCTTGGCCCTACTCATTACCCGTACCCCTCCCTTTTTCACGTTCACGTGAAGGGGTAGTGTTGTCTCAATTCTTAATTAAATGGAGGGGAAGGGCTAAGGTGAAGGGCTGTATACCCCTCGAAACAAAGATTTTCCAGGACCACAATACGAACAGAGGGGTAGGAGGAGTTTCAGATAATTCTGTTCGGATCATCGGCAAGACGGAAGTAAACACAACCAAAACGTGCAGCAGTGATGAAAGAAACACACAAATGTAAGTACTTTCCATGTAAACAACTTAGTCATTGGCTCGACCGTTTAATGCTGTTTCAATGTATTATAGCTCGCATTTCTGCAGTTTATAGTTGACAGCTGTAAAAAGATGACCAAAGCCCATGGAACAGAGACAGCTGCTGGCGGCATGGTGAATATTTACAGAAAAAAGTTTTCTCATCTGTTTATAGCAGCGTTGATGACCATTGATGACTTAACAGGTGCAAAGAGTTGTCCCATTTCATAAGGGAATGTTTCAACCCCTATCCCTTGCAGCTCCGTTTCAAGGGGTAGTGCCAAGGGCTAAGGGGTGAATTGGGATTGGGCCTAACTTGGGCTGAGACTGAAGTTCACACCCCTGTAACCTTCTGACATAGTTACAACTATAACAAGAGTCACAAACCTCTGGTCTGAACAGGGCTTAAGATTCTCTTCTATTTAAACAGGACAGGCTTTGTAGCAAACATGGTGATCAGTATCTTGCAAAGCGCTGAGGTTCTTGTGTGATTTGCTCTGATAAATTGGGCAGACAGACTGCTTAGTAAGATCTCAATGGGATATCCAAGCTACAGTTGAAGGTGATAATGCACCTTGAAGCTACTTTGCCAACCCCTTCAGAGGAAGAGTGTGACTAGAAAACATGGGGTAGAGAAGTTTAATTGTGCATTTAGTAACAACTATCATTCCATTTAACCTGAGGTGAGTGTAAAGACCTTCTCTTCCATGCCTTTAAACTCAAGTATTGTATTGTGATGCAAAAACTTCAAACAAAAAAATGCAATACAAGTATAGCAAGGTTACTTTAAACCCTTTCTTGGTGAATCATTGACTTGATATATACGCTTAGCAGGATTTTTAGTTACATTAACTGTGGATGCGTTTCACCATATTGCCCATGCATAAAATAATCTATAGACTCCACAACACTGTTGTATGCCTATCCTTATCAACCACTTCTGCAATACACCTGCTAGAATTTACACATCAATCCCACCCTGTGTTAACAAAGAGGTACAGAAATTCTGTATAGTTCCATCCCTATTCCACAGAGTCAGTCCACACTAAGCTTTAATTCTATTCCCTGCAGTAACGGTTTCTAGTTTGCTCGAGTGAGGCTGGATTTAATTTGGCGAAAAAAATAAAAATAAAGAATAAATCAAAAATAACAGCCTGAGATTTATTAGCTGAAGTAGAAGAGAATGGCGCCAGTGAAAATAACAAAAGCATTAGTTCTGAAGACGGTGTGAGCTTTTGATAAGATTGTCAATGGATGTTGAACATTTTCAACAAAGCAAGCAGCACGAAGGATTTAAGATACCAATCACAGGTAAAGCAAAGGTCAATATTCCAGCAGCACAACAATCCAAACTGAAGGGTTCATTCCAAAATGAGATTCATTCAAAAGTGAAAATACACTGAGTGGTTGTGGAAAAAATACCGTCAGAGTGTTCTACATAATCAGGATTTTTTTTTTTCTGTCCCAGAAATTAGGTATTTTGGAATGAAAATTCAGTTATTCTGACACCAAGCCATGCAGTAGTGTAACATTTTAATGTACACAGTGCTTTACCGAGCATGCTGTTGCCCTCTGTAGGTGACGTCTGTGAATCCTGGGCTGTTGGGGTAGTTGCATCTCCACTGGGGGACGCGTCAGTGTCTGTCTCGCCAATGTCCCCGTTGATGTTCAGATCAGGTCCCAACACTATTCCATGTTTCTAAACAGGATGACAAGACAAATATTAGTGCGATGATTCACCCAAGATGAAAGGTGGACAATATTAACACTGTTTATGCAATCACATAATTGCAAAAACTACACAAGAAAATATGACTGAGATTAAACTATTACTAACAGGTTTTACTCTTTAAATGATCCCGTTTCTTTATTGTAGACTTTTTAATTAGAATGGCATCACAAAACTACACAAAACAGCCCAGATCTGTAGTAGAAAAAAGCGATCTGAAGCACGACAGACACAAGAACACCACAGACCCAGTACCTTCAAAATGTCTTTGAGCTTGACCACCTCTTCTCTGAGCTCATCCCGCTCAACACGAATAGCATCTGTGTATTCTTTCTGTCGCTCTAAGGCCTGAGCAGAACCCAGAGTGGTAAAGAAAATGCAAAGAGAAGTGGAACTGAGCTGAATAGAAGTTTAAGTAAAAGCTGTGAAGGATTAGGACAAGACTAAATTCATGCCAGTACTGGTAAATCCTAAACTGGGGCCATACCCCAATTTTTTTATCTTTCCACTCCACCGTCTCCTGTAGATCTGATATTTCTCTAGTAAAGCTGTCCTGTTTCATGCGCAGTTGACGGATCTCCTGAACAGTGTGAAAAGGGGAAAAACGTTTGGAAAAAAGAGAAAGAGAGAAAGAAGATGGACACACATGCACTTCAACTTTATCGTGTGAGTGAAAAGAAAGTAAAGCAGTGAAATGTATCCAGGAAATTGTTTTGTGGAAATTAATTAAGGAGCAGCAGGTTGTTGAATTGTGTTTTTCTTTCTTTTCTTCTTTTTTAAACCCCAATAATTTCATTGACCTACTTCAGTCATATTGACAGTGATAAATACAGTGGGACAAATACTCACATTTAGCAGCTCTTCACTTTGTTTTAGAGTCTCTTTCAGTTCATTGAACTGGAACTGAAGCACGCCGTGGGCATGTTTCTCCCGCTCAAACTCCTAGAGGGAACGAGAAAACACTTGACAATCACATATGCATTCGTTTCATTTTTTGGGTACGTCTAATGCACAGATTTTTCCGATAATTCATGTATTTGTTACTGAGGGAAACATGAGGAGAACCTTGCTGCCTTTGCAAGTTTCTATTTATCGTCAAATCATCCTGATACAAATGGTTCTGCAGGCTTTTGTGGACTCTTTCAAGATCAACTGTCACAAAATGAGGCTCAATGAGTTGAGGTGGACAGTTTATAGACCAAGTGCATACATCAGAAGTAGACAACCGGTGGCTCTGGGGCCACATTTGGCTCTTGGGCCCTTTTCAAGTGGCTCAATGTGGCTTTGTTAAAAAAAAAAAATGCATGGAAATGAATAACACTTTTTTCCCCCCACATTTTGCTATTATTGTTGCAATTATTTAGGCATTCTAATGTTATGCAGTTGTAAAAATGTAGCCTACACTCCAAATGAACCAAAAAATAGTAGTAGTAATAGTAGTAAGAAGACCATTTTTTATTTTATGACACTGAAGGTATTCGTCTGTGTTCTCCATTGCAAAGAAAGCCTTCACAATCCAGTCAATTTTTGCTGCACAACACAATAATGATTAATGTGTCCAGAAAGTGATTCATTCTCAACATCTTCCGTACAAACTAATTTTAAAGAGCTTCTAAAACAGTCATCACTTTGAGGGCAAACATATAAGGACAGCAAAAGCTGCCGACCCATGGCATAGACCAATAACAGCAGAAGATTTGTTATTTGTTATCAAACACCATGTACTGTTCTTTAGCTGTAGATTTTATTGTTCACTCTGACTGTAGTAAATCTGCAAAAACTCAAGCTGGGAATATCCTTTCATTCATTCATCTTCTGAACCCGCTTTATCCTCACTAGGGTCGCATGGAGCCTATCCCAGCTACTTAAGGGCGAA
>JAQQZY010000015.1:6011197-6029563 GCA_030068375.1 Ostorhinchus rueppellii
AGGGACAATGTCTTCACCGCCTCTGCAGGAAGCAGGCGCCTGGAAGGAGTTCCACAGGTGCTAATCTTGCTAAGTGGAGCAAGGTCTGCTGACAGTGTCGATGCGCCAGCCTCTGCTCTCAAACAGCTGGGTGTCTTGACCTTTGCAATTGGAAACCGGAATGCTGATAAGAGAGAAATGCAGAAGATAGCCCACGAGCCTACTTATGTGTCTTCTGTTTTTAGTTTTATTGAGCTTCCCAATGTGCAGGTCACTCCAGAAACATCATCTGTACCTGGTATGTTTTTAGGCTTTATTTTTTATTTGCTGGAATTCTTTGTTGAATACTTGAACAGAAGAGAAGGAACGTTATGGATGAATTTTTTTGTAGCGGATTTTTTTCTACACAGACATAAACATGTCAATGTACAATTTGTCTCCCCAATTACTGTTTTAAAAATAATTTTTGGTGTTTTTGCCAATAATAAAAAATAAATACACATAAATAAAACCATGAAACATGTTTTTTTTAAAACATTTCAATGTACTTACCTCATTATTTTTTTTAAGGTATCATTCAGTACGACATTTTTATGTAATATTATTTGTCTCATGTTTCTTACAAACTCACATTTGCATCAGGTTAATGACCAATTTTTTCAACTGTAATTAAGTAGTTTCCTAGTAAGTTTTAATAGTGACTCCGTCTTTCCATAAACCTGTATTTCTTCTCTTTATTTCCATCATCTGCAGTGTACCAAGGCAATTTAACATTACATTTTTAAACCTAATTCCAAGTATTTTCATCAAAGTACAGGAATTCTATTTTACAATATTTTTTACCCCAAATTTTTAAAACAGACGGAGGGGCACCCAGATTGTAGAACATGTAGATCACATGACACATGTTCTTTCAGGCAGGGTTCTTTGTGTACTTTCACCTTTATAACCTTCTTTGCTTGAATGATGCATTGCATGATATATTGTTGGAATCATTTTCATTTCTGTTTGTTTCTTTAAAACACATTCAACCCTCCCAGCAAAGCAAGATTTCTTCAGATTTTTTTTTATTGAATGACTTTCATTGCATTTCACCACATAAGAAACAACACTATTGTTTCAGGTGATAATACTATATTTTCTCTCTTTTTCAGCTGAGAAACAAGGTCCTCGAAAGGATGTCGTTTTCCTCGTTGATGGATCTGATGGTGTTGGACTGGAATTCCCCATCATCCAGGAGTTCATTCGCAGGGTTGTGGAAAGTCTCAGTGTAGGCGAAGATAAGATCCGTATTGGTGTGGTCCAGTATAGTGACCGTCCCCAGGCTGACATCGACCTGAACTCACATACAACCAAAGAAGGTGTCTTAACTGCTGTCAGAAGATTGACGCATAGAGGAGGACGACAACGTAACCTTGGTCAAGCACTGGAGTTTCTCCGTCAAGACTTTCTCACAACAGCTCGTGGTAGTCGAAAACAAGATGGTGTCCCACAGTTTGTAATTGCTGTCTCCAGTGGGCCCTCTACAGATGACATCACTCGTGCAGCTACTTCCCTCAAGCAATCTAGAGTACTTCCATTCAGCATTGGGACCAGGGATGTGAACCCTACAGAGCTCCGTGTGGTATCATATGTACCTAACTATGCCTACACTGTGGATGACCTTCCTGGCTTGTACACAGTCCAACAAAATCTAATCACCACTCTAACAGAGTTGTCTGATGAGGAAATTGCTGGAATGCGTCCAGTATTCCCAGAGTACGAAGGTAATTTGTCAACAAATATGACCTGTTTTCTCACACATTCACTGTTTAACATTTTTTTTTTTCAAACTATGAGCAAAGTATCGTACAAGAAAATAGTCTGTAGCACTTACACATGCCTTGTCAATGTGTGTGTATTTTTTGAGCAGTAATAACACCATCAACCACTGGAGGAGAGAAGAGGGACGTCGTATTTCTAATTGATGGCACAACAGCAGTACGCAATGAATTCCCTTCCATCCGTGAAATGATAAGAAGAGTTGTGGACAAGCTGGATGTAGGACTGGACCAGGTCAGAATTTCAGTCGTACAGTATAGTGATAACCCTAAGGTAGAATTTCTCCTGAACGCATTCTCCACCAAAGATGAAGTACGCCAGGCTGTGGCAAGACTTCGAAGCATAGGTGGAGATCGTCTAAACACAGGTCAGGCACTTGAGTTCGTCTCCAGAAACATCTATCAGAGGTCAGCAGGAAGCCGCATTGAGGAGGGTGTTCCTCAGTTTCTCATTGTAGTTACCGGCGGCAAATCCACAGATGATGTGTCCACTCCAGCAGACCAACTAAAGAGAAATCGGATTGCACCTCTTGCAATTGGATCTAGGAATGCAGATCCTGATGAACTGAAACAGATATCCCTGAAGCCTGAACTTGCACATAAAATTGACAGTTTCAATCAGCTTCCAAGAGTGGAACAGAAACTCCTCGATTCAGTCAAGACAATATCTACTGAAGAAATCATCAATAGCTATGTTCCTCCCTCTGTGGATATTGGTAAGAAATATTACTTAAGCAATTCAAAGGTTAAATGTTAAACAAGAAAGTTAATGTTTCCACATTGTATGGGGGCATTATTGTAGCAATATTATTTGTGTGTCTGTATTTCAATCTGTCTGTCCGCAGTCAGATTTCTTTGTCTGTACTTGAATCCGTCTGTCCGCAGTCGGAGTTGTGTGTTCATATCTAAATCTGTGTGTGTGCAGTCGGATTTGCAAATGTGTAAATGAATCTGTAAAGACATACAGAAACAAGAAAGTCTCAAAAGTCAAAGTATTTTCATTTACAAGACCCACAAATACAGACTAATCATTGGTTACAAGTCCAGCAGCGTCTCCATTGGCTCTCTTTACACACGTGATTTTTGCTACACTTCTGCCGTGACAGATTTGTCTGTACAATACGGGGTTCGGGCGCCCTGAGCTCAGGCTCACAGGCTACCTCATTCTGGCAGTGTTCCACTTTGCTCCCTCTTTACATTGGTAGTAATTCACCCAACATATCACCGGTTGGCACTATTTTAAGGGTACATGACATTACTGGGCTTAGTGGTGGTTGCTACAATAATAGCCCCATATTCTTCTTCGATTTTAAGTGGTGGTTGGTGAACCTTGTCAGCATAACTCGTGTCAGGTACAGAGCGAGCGAAGTGGAATGCCAGAATGTGTATAAAGAGAGCCAATGGAGACGTTGCTGGACTTGTAACCAATGATTTGTCTGTATTTGTGGGTCTTGTTAGTGAAAATACTTTGACTTTTGAGACATTCCTGTCTGTATGTATTTACAGATTCATTTACACATTTGCAAATCCGACTGCACACGCACAGATTTAGATACGGACACACAACTCCGACTGCGGACAGACAGATTCAAATACAGACACACAAATAGTATTGCTACAATAATAATACGTTATGAATTTGATTTTCTATTCATATCAAAAAGAAATTCATCACTATTTTGGATGTGTCCAGAGGGTCAGGTTTCTTATATTGTTGTTTTTTATATTTTGCTTTTTTTTTTGGCAGCTACCATCAATCTTGGTAGAAAGGACATTATCTTCCTTATTGATGGCTCAGCTAACACAGGTCCTGCTGGTATTGCCCACATCCGTGACTTCATTCTCAACATTGTCCAGCAACTTGATGTGCAGCCCGATCAAGTACGTGTGGCTCTTGTCCAGTATGCAGACAGAGTCAAAACAGAATTTTCTCTCAATTCACATAACAACAAGCCAGCAGTTGTCTCTGCTATCAAGCGGCTTCGTCAGATGGGTGGTCGATCATCGGATTTGGCTGATGCCATTAACTACGTCATCCAGAATGAGTTAAAACCTCAAGCTGGTGTTCGTGCTGAGGCCTCTCAGCATCTTGTGGTTCTCACAGGTGGACGTTCACCCCAAGATGTATCCCTTTATGGCCCTCTGCTTAAAGGTTCCCGTGTCAACTGCATTGGTATTGGATCTAGTGGTGCTGATCGAAGGCAACTAGCTCAAATTACCACCACCTCAGATGACATCTTTCAGGTTCCTACATTCCCTGGCCTAGCAGCAATCAAGGACAGGGTTATTTCCAGGTTGAGTGGAACCATTGAAGAAATACCTACTGAGGTCCCTAGTAAGTTATGAAAAAAGAACACATAATATTGATTTTATTATATATGTTAAACTGAATTCCTCACATCATCAGTATTCTAAAACATGGTTCTTTCCCTTCTTTCATCTTTTTTCATAGCCTCCGGCCTACCTCCTCCTAAAAAGGCTGATATAGTGTTTTTGGTGGATGGCTCCATTAACTTGGGCAGAGAAAACTTCAGAGAAGTCATGGAATTTATTATCAACCTAATTGACCTGTTCTTTACTGATAGAGATGATCTAAGATTTGCCCTGGCTCATTATGCTGCAGATGTGAATGATGTCTTCTACCTCAATACATACAAGAATAAGGACGACATTGTTAGTGCTATTAGCCGAGCAGAGTACAAGGGAGGACGTACAATCAACACAGGTGCAGCTATTCGACATGTCCAAGATAACCATTTTATCAAAGAAAGGGGTAGTAGGAAGGATGAAAAAGCTCCTCAGATCTTAATGCTCATCACTGGAGGAGAGTCAGCTGATGACAGCAAAACAGCAGCCCTTGGCCTGAAGAACACTGATGTGAGAATCTTTGCTATTGGAGTTGGAAATATTGAGAATGAGTTACAAAACATAGCAAGTGAGCCCAGCACTGTAGCACGAGCAAGTACCTATCAGATGCTGTCAGAGCTCAATGAGCAGATCCTGGAGACTTTGGATGACGAAGTGAAGGGGAAGCTCTGTGTTGGTGTGCCAGAAGTTTCTAGAAGTAAGAAACATTTTTTACTTGGCAGTGTACAGTCATTGAGCTGTTTCAAATAAAATTTCAAATATGGCATTTAAAATGTAGTTTTGAGATGTTTTCTGTGGTAAACTAAAGTTTTTGACATACAACAATACTCTCTTTGTAACAGCCTGCAGCATCGAGGTCTTGGTGGGCTTTGACGTTAATGCCCAGAACATCTTCAGTGCCCAGACCAACCTCCAGAGCAAGATGGGTGCCATTCTTCAGAGGATTTCCAAAATGGCATCCATCAGCTGTTCATCGGGGCAGGTTCCTTCTGTACAAATAGGAATGCTGGCCATGGATTCTGCCTCTGAGCCTGTGCAACTGGATTTCACAGACGATGCTGATAAGCTTTTTGAGAATTTCAGGGCTCTTCGGAGTCGTGGTCCATTTGTTCTCAATGGACAGACCATCTCAGCCTACACCAACAAGTTCAGAAACACACAGAACAATGTTATTAAGGTGGGTTATTGGAGCAATCATATAATCCAAATAGGAAGGCTTGCACACCAAGGACTGGCCCCAAATCATCCTCTAGTTCATCTAGAACAGGGGTGCCCAATCCTTGTCCTCGAGATCTACTATACAGCATGTTATAGATGTGTCCCTCTTCCAACACACCTGATTCAAATGATTCACAATTGTGCATATAAACCATTTGCACCTCCCTTTGAGATGTGTTAAATACAGACACAGTTTCTATGAACAAAATTGCTTTTGGGTTTGATAAATCACTTTACGTGTGCTAAATTAATATATTTACATTTTCTCCTCACAGCACATGTACAACTGCATGTAAAATGCCCCATATTGCATATTGCAGCAAACGTACTAACTGGATGTAGACTTGCTATTTTGCACCTTTGAAAGACGCAACCCTTAGTGTGCATTGTTAGTAAATCATTGTGTAATTTTTTGTGTGTGCAAAGCGTTTGCTTATGGTTTTATACATGCAAACCTTGAGTAGATCCAACCCTAAGTGTGAACCTTAATACTTTTTCTCCAAAGGTCGTCATTCATCTTACTGATGGTCTTGATGCTCCATATGCTGAACTGAAACGTCAAGCTGAGAGACTTCAGGAGTCTGGTAAAAACATAAAGTTGTACTTGACTTTGTTGTCTTACTTTCTTCAAGAATTTTTAGATTTATAGCAACAGCATATTATTAGTTACTTTCTGAAGATAAATTTATTATCACAACTCTTTTAATGTTTAAAACAGGAGTCAACAGTCTCATTATGGTTGGACTGGAACGGGTGCCCAGATTTGAAGAGGCTTTGGCTCTGGAATTTGGTCGTGGCTTTAGATACACCAGACCCTTACGATTTAATATCATGGACTTAGACTATGAGCTTTTGGAAGAACTGGTGAGTACTAATTGGTCAGATGGATGTTTTCTTCCTGACTAGATCACTAACTAGTAAATGTTCGTTATATAGGACAACATCGCAGAGAGGGAGTGCTGTAAAGTACCATGTAAATGCACCGGAACTAGAGGTGACAGAGGAGCAGTTGGACAACCAGGCTCCAAGGTACAGAATGTCAAAACATTTTTTTTTTTTTTTTTGATTCCACATTTTTTCTTTTAATACATTTCGGTTACACCAAAGAGCAAACTGTCATACACTAAAACTTGCTTATTTTGTCTTATAGGGTAGTCCAGGAGCACCAGGGAGCCAAGGGCATCCTGGAGATGAGGGTGGACCTGTAAGTTGAATTTATAAGGAATTTATTTCGGAAGTTTAGATGTTGCATTGCATAGTCATTTATTACCCTGTAGCACTACAGTGTGTCCTTTTCTTGACTTAAGGTCAGAAATGTGAAGTCCTCTGTTCTGTCAGATGTGATGCGTCCTTTATTTTACTATTGTTATTTTGTAACAACAGGGAGAGAGAGGTCCTCCTGGTGTGAATGGAACCCAAGGTTTCAAGGGATGTCCTGGACAGAGAGGTGTCAAGGTAAAAAATGTTTCATCCTTGTCACAGTCAGTCATTTTTCATTCCCTTTAATTAAATTTAATGGCACTTGCATCTTCTTTTCTTGGTTTAGGGCTCACGTGGGTACTCAGGAGAAAAGGTGAGGGTTTTTTTCCATGTCATTCAAAAAACATTGTTAGCAGATAAAGATGTCACTGCCTATCTAATGAACTGCTTTCATTTTTCAGGGTGAATTTGGTGAAATTGGCCTTGATGGTATCGATGGAGAAGAAGTAAGTACATCAAGTTATGGGTTAGACATGAGAATTGCAAGTACCAAAATTCCCACCTACCGAACATTACTCATAATGGTGGGCTTTAATTTGCTTCTCTGGTATGTTATTAGGGCAAAAGTGGAGTTGCTGGACCCCCAGGAGGCCGAGGAAACCCTGGCAGAAGAGTAAGCTGAAAAATTCTTTTCCTGTTCTGTTTCTAGCTAATACACTTTTTTTATTTTGGTGTCTGGTTTTAATTGTTGATTTTTATAATGCCTGTAGGGACCCAAAGGTGCCAAAGGACAAGTGGGAGATGGCGGAGACATGGGAATCAGAGGAGACCCTGTGAGTGTTATGAAAGTGTTTATAATCCCATGAGATGTTAAAAGGAGTATGGATCATAGAACGCGGTGGTGTGAGAATTTGTTCATGTACATACAATACACGTTAGCATGGAAGTCAGAAATGAGAAGAACTCAGAATACAGTCAGTAATCCAGTGATGGCATTCATTTACTCTTTCCAGTTTTTTCCCTTCCTGTCTTTCCTACACTTCTGCACATTTACTTGGTGCTGAATTTCTGTTTGATAGGGTCAAAGCGGACGGGACAACAACCGTGCAGGACCCAAGGGAGACCCTGGTGATGCCGGACCACCTGTAATTGTTCCACACATTTTTCACTGCCATGGGGGGAAAAAAAAGACATGATGATTAAGTACTAAAATTGTACTTTTAAGAAGTTAAACATTTCTTACTGACATATATTTTCTGAAATGACAGGGAGAGCCTGGTAATGATGGAACCAAGGGCAGCCCGGGAGAACCTGGTAGAAGGGTAATCCATTTCACCGTTTGATCATTATTTTAGTTTCGCACTTGCATCAGTCATCTTTTTTCTAATCTAGATTTTTTTATTCTTTCTTAGGGAGCCGACGGCAGAAGAGGACCACCTGGACAGGCTGTAAGTCCCTTTACGCTGATGACATGCAGTGTGTAATTTATTGTTAGTTTTGATTTTGTAACATTTTCCTGTACAAATGTAACTACAGGGAACTCCTGGAAAGCAAGGAGGAAACGGTGTGCAGGGAGAGCCTGGTATTGGAGGATCTAGAGTAAGTTCTTCATTATCTATGGCAGATTTTGCACATCATTCAGTTTACAAATACCCTTAACCAAACAATCATAAAAAGAATATAGTGAATGCTATCATTCAACTGTTAAGGATTTTCTTGGGTGCAGTAACAACGTGACAAATTGACTGTGACTTGGATATTTATGTGAAGGTGAGTTTAGTCTTCTGAACATAAGAGTCTTCTGAATCATTTATATCTGAATGGTGTTTTCAAGGGTCCACCTGGACCAATTGGTGCCCCAGGACCCAGAGGAGAGGATGGGAACCCTGGACCCAGAGTGAGTGACCCTGACAGTTTGATTTTATTAAACAAAATATTTTACAATGGCATGAATAAAACTATTATAAACCTTTAGACTTTAATTATATAGCCAATAAGTTATATTCATGATCCTCATTTCAATAGTGTCATTTTGAAAGTCAAGTTTAAGAAAAAAAAAAGGGAGGAACTGATTTTGAGAACACAGTACTGAAATATATATATATGTAAATAATGTATAAATAAAACTATATCAAATAATTGCTTGAAGAAAAATACAGTACTTTTAACATCCTTGTGTTGTGCTTTGTTTAAGGGTCCCGGAGGGAGTCCAGGTTCTGTTGGAGAGAAGGGTAGAAGAGGAGCGCTTGGTCGCAAGGTATTGAATTGATTCTAATATCAGTGTGGCTTACTTTCTTCCAAAACAGGCTTCGTTTCTTTTATAAATACACTGGCCTGAGCCTTGCACACTCACATTACTAGACCCACATCTGTGGTCTGTTAAGACAAACTTTAACGCACTACAAGAAACAATCGCTCTGCATGAAATCTTTTGCATATCAAGCATATGGGCTTGATTAAATCTATAGACGTGACCCAGTATCATGAAAGTAGCTTCTTCTGAATGAAACATATCCTATTTTGTTATCTCATTATCTGTGTCTGGTTTTCTGTTTCTTGCAGGGAGAGCCAGGAGATCCAGGACCTAAGGGTGTTGTTGGTCCTATTGGACCTCGTGGCGAGCCTGTAAGATTAAGCCCTACCATCAGTCTTTTTTTTCTGAATGTTCTATAACATTAAACTAGTGAAAAGTTAATTCTTTCTGCAACCCAAAATATTATACTTCTATTGTTTATCATATTATTTTTTAAACTTCAGTGGTTAAATATATCCTTCACTGTTAAAATGAGATTAACATGACAGATAGTTTTCAGTGCTATTCTTTTTTGTGGGCGACTCTTTGGATGGATGCTGTACTTTATATTTCTCAGAATGTCGTATGTATGCAATGCATTCTTGTGTTATGTCTTATTTTTAAAGACTACCATGAGCACAGAATCACATAACAGTCTTATATTATGTGGCTGTGTCTACCTGAATAAAAAAACTACATACAGCAAATGTCAAAGAAAAACAATGGATCAAGCAATTTTTTTTTTTTTTTAAAGTATTTTCTTTTGCTTACAGGGTGAGGATGGTAGAGATGGATTTGGCGTTGCAGGACCCCCAGGAAGAAAGGCAAGTCACTTAAGATGTCTGTACTGAATACAGACCACAAAATTACAACATTAAATTACAGCTAACGTTAGTGCTTCAGAAACAGTCAAGTCTCAAGTCAACTTGGAGGAATAAAGACCTCTATTCATATGTAGCTGATGAGAATATATCTTTTTCTCTCCAGGGAGATGAAGGCTTCCCAGGATTCCCTGGACCAAAGGTAACAGAAATCATTGTCAACATAACTTCTCAAAGGGAGTAGCCATGGAAAGCTTTACTGCCTTTTAATACTTGTGATTTATTTTTTTTTATTTGCATCATTTCAGGGAGCAGCTGGTGATCCTGGCACCAAAGGTGGACCTGGACCCAGAGGAAATCGTGGACAGAGGGTAGGCTCTGAGACCCAGTTGGATTATATCGTTATGTTGGCAGTCTGTGCTATACCCCTCAGCTTCCTCTGACATGTTCTTAAATTAAAAGTTTACAAGTATGCTGTTTCATGTGAGATATCACATATTTTCCATCTGATACACAGAGACTCAGGACTGTTTTAAGAAACCTTTAAAAGTCAGCTTTAACATTAAGTGTTTTTATAGCGAAAAAAGCTGTTTGTGTACCTTCAGTTCATTTGTGTGGATGTGCATTAGTGTGTATGGTTTGTCATTGTATGTTGTAAGTTTAATCATGTATATTCACTGAAATCCTTGTCTGCTTTGTTTATTTATGCTGTTTTGATTTATCTTTCCTATTTTAGGTGTGTCTAGCACTTTGTAACTTTGTGTTTTATAAATTGCTGTTGAAAAGAGAGTTTTACTTTGGTTTACTTCCTTAAAATGGCTGTGATCAAGGTAGTAACAGTTTACCTCACACAGCTGCAGTTGAGACAGCTTTTTTGTGTTTTTAGTTTGTTTACCATTTGCTCGTGTTCCTGTGAAAGCAGCTGCCTCTTTCTCATGTTAGTTTCTGTGCAGAAGTTTTATTGGTGTTACCTCCACCATGCTCTTTTCTGTAGAGTCCATAGAGTATTAAATACCCAATGATGTCACAAAAACATGAACAAAAGCAGTAGGGGACTGATATTAAAGTCTTGACTTTATGCTGTATATATTCTTAGCAATGAATGAGCTCTGTGAGCATAAACAGTGAGAATGGTGCTTTGAAGAGAGTAAGAATTTAGTTATTTAACTAATCCTGTTTCTTTCATTTAATTCATTTTTAGGGTGTCTCTGGGAGTATTGGTACACCTGGACAGAAAGGAGAGGTTGGATATCCAGGACCTTATGTAAGCAGCTTCAAATTCCACAGATGCCTTTATATGCATATGTAAACAATTACAGCATTAGTATCATGACTGGTGCGTTAGTGCTTATATCTGCTTATGACACACTATGCATAGTATGTGTTTCATACTGTTTAGCTCTTAACATTATTTAATATTAGGATTACTGTGCATAAACAATAAAAAAAAAAGAAGAAAGTGCTTTCCACCACCTGGTATTCATCCAGCTGTATTTGTTACTACAGGGTGAGAAAGGACCAAGAGGACCTGGTGTTGTGGTGTGTATTCTTCTATAACTCTACTTAAAATGATATTAAATGAGTAAAACTCATGTGCGCTCTCAGTGATCAACATCTCTCAAATGTTTCTTTTTTTTCATGTACAGCAATGTGAACTGGTTAAGAAAATCAGAGATAACTGTCGTAAGTATAACTATCAATAATCATACATGATGTACAACAATGGTTGTTTTGTCCTACAAAAATGTCTGACCACATTGTTTGTCCTTTCTTGCTGCCAGCTTGCTGTTATGGTAAGTACAAACTGTTTTATTAAAATAGAAGTTTTAACTTCCTGTTTATGATGATTCAATAATATTGTTCTTGTCTTTTCCTTTAGGTCAGCATGAGTGTCCGCTCTATCCCACTGAGCTGGCTTTTGCTCTGGATGTCTCTGGGAACGCTGTTGCAACCTTCAACAACATGCGCGAGACTGTCCTGAACCTGGTCAGAGACATCACCATCACCGAGAGCAACTGTCCAAGGGGGGCTCGTGTTGCATTGTTAATGTACAACAACAATGTGACAACTGAGATCCGGTTCGCTGATGGAATGAAGAAACGTGCTCTGTTGCAGCATGTTGAAGGACTGCAGCCACTGAGAACAGGGAAAGAACAAAACCTGGCCATGGCCATGAATTTTGTGGCCCAGAACACTTTCAAGAGGGTGCGTAGTGGCTTCCTCATGAGGAAAGTAGCCGTCTTCTTCGTTGGTGCACCCGTCTCAAATACACAGGCAATTTCGAAAGCAGCTCTCCGCCTCTATGACGCTGGAATTGCCACTGTGCTTCTGGTCAACAGTGACAACAGAGCCCTCACAAGAGCCCTGCGGGTAAAACTCATGTGACAGCAGAAGAAATATATACATCAAGTGGCTTGAATGTCAAAGCTTAATGTTGTACCATGTTGTATTTCACATTTGTTACTTTCCTGTAAAATCCAGGTCAACAACACCGCTTTGGCCGAGGTAATTGTCCTTCCCAACACTGGAAGTGGGCAGTACAAGTCTGTGCTCCAAAAGGTCATGAACTGCCATGTGTGCTTAGGTAAGAGTCTGTGTCTATGTCTTTTTCTTTTTAGACTTTATTATTGTAATTTTAAATGTAACACATATGTTTGGGAAAGGAAAGACATGTTAGCCCTTATCATAGTTAATGTTTTTATAACCTCGTGTGACAATATCCCCAGGGCACAGTTACAGTGGGCCTCATGCATGAATCGTGTTGAGAGAGGGGATCTTAGATCGTGTGCATACAATTTAAGAATTTTCATCCTCCCCACTTACTTGTATACTTATCCATTTCTTACTGTATGTGACCTCTAACTAAGGATACTCCAGACCCAGAAGCCAATACGTATAAAGGCCACTTTGTGTTTTGTAATATGAAATAATGATAATCATGATGAAATATGTTCCACGGTCATTTATCAACTGGTTAATTCATTCATTCCCCATTCTCAGGACTAAACAATTCCATTCAGTCCTTGTCTAAATACATATTATATAAGGCACAGAATCACATCTGTTACGCGATAGCCTGCTGGCTTAAGGGAGCTGAATTAAGACATTGTTGGAGACGGTATGGCTTATAATACGATATAATTTCTTTCTTTATAATGGCTGACTACAGACCAAAACATTTCTTTTCCCCAATTTCCATGAGAGCTCCATTTTCTGCATGAATAGCAGTAACTCCAGTGGTGAACTCTTGCTATGCTTTGTGCTTCTCCTGACCTGTGACCCGGTTGCTTGTCATTTTTTATTTCACAGCTTCTTTCTTAACAAAAAGTGTAGCTTCTGCGGTTGTAGGTTTAATGATGTGTCTTTTTAACTCTATTTGTAAAAGCACATGCATTCAATCTAAAATCAAATGCAATACATCAACACAGTATTGGCTCTCAACATTCGTTTCTTAAATCCCACACAGAATTTTATCCTTTTGCTGATTTAACTTTCTGTAAGAATAAATGAAAAGAGAATAACGTATGTGATAAACGTTAATATATGAGGTTCAATGACAAAACATCAATAAAAGTTTTAGCTTTCCAAGTAGTATATGTAATCAGCTTAAGGTAAAAAACAAAATGTTGCGTTCTTCTCTTTCAGATATCTGTGCTCCAGACCAGATGTGCGATTATGAGCCTCCAGTGTCCAGCCGTGACAAGAGGTCTTTCATCACAGACGTCGACATTGACATGGCTTTTGTCATGGACAGCTCCGAGTCCACCTATCCATCCGTCTTTACTGAGATTAAACGCTACATCGCACACATAGTGGAACAGCTGGAAGTGTCTTCAAATCCCACGTCCTCCCTTCACCATGCCAGAGTGTCTGTGATCCAGCAGGCCCCTTACGAGTTCGTCCACAACCAAACAGGCTCTCCTATCCAGGTGGATGTTGGCTTGACGGAGCACCACTCGGCTCAGGATATTGTTAAATTCCTGCTTGATAAGACTCCGCAGCTAGAGGGTGGCAGGGCGTTGGCGGCGGCTATCGAGTCAACCGTGGAACAGGTGTTTGAGAAGGCACCTCTGCAGCGTGACCGGAAAGTGCTGATGCTCTTCGTGACAGGAGGAGTAGAAGAACATGAGGAGCAGCTGGTCCGTGTGGCCACTGAGGTCAAATGCAGAGGTTACTTCCTGACCATCATGGGAGTGGGCCAGAAACTGAGTGCTGCAGATACCCGTGTCCTCTCACGCATGGCCAGTGAACCATCAGATGTGTTTTTCAAGAGAATCGACAGCCTCTCACAGTTTTATGACAGGCATATTCTGAATTTTGGACGGCTACTGCCCAAATATATCAGCAGTAAGTATCGTGTTGCCAATAAGACAGGCTTTCAATGTTTTGTTTGATGGAGGCGACACCAGGGCTGTCAAAGGCATTTTAGTTCAGGGGCCACATGATCTCAAAAGGGCCAGACCAGTAAAATTATATCATATAAATCATGCGAAGTCCAATGTTTTCTCTAGGTTTTAGGGTGAAAAAAGTAAAATTGCATTATGAAAACACTTACATATACAAACTATTCTTTAAAAAATGTTAATAACATGAACCACCATGAAAAAACTAAACTTTCTTTTGAAAAATAAGTGTAATTTTAACAATATTAGGCCTGAGGTTATCATTTACACAAGTGTGTAACAACTTACAGATCACAATGGATCTAGAAATACACAAAACATTTAGTAACAAGCAGAATATTCTGAAAATTGCACTGACGTTTCTTAAGACATATCAGGTTATTCACATTTTTTGTGAAAGGATAGTTTGTAAATCGAAATATTTTCATTTAATTTTATGGTTTTAATTACTCTTCAACAAAGAGATACATTTGGAGTTGTCATTATTATCGGGCCTGATTGGACCCTTTGGTGGACTGATTTTGGCCCGCAAGCCATGTGTTTGACACCCATAATGTACACAGATGTGCCTTAAACTTTTAGCCCTTTCCTTTGAGCCCATGGTAATAACAGAATTGTAAAGCCAAAATGCAGAAACGAGACATATGTGGCTCATGTCAGTTGCCATTTATATGCAATACAATTTCTTGACTTGATTTCCTGTTGTTTATTGTACTACTTGGTCCCCATGTAACAAGAACATAATTTGTGTACAATTTTTTTTTGGTGACTGGCTTTTTAACTTTGAGGTAAAGAATTTAAATTAGTTTTAAATACAACCCCACCGAATACTTTTAATGTGGGCTTACAGTTGCAGAGAATATTATAAAATATTAAAATTACAAAATGTAACTTCTTTGAGAAATGACAAGTCTTGTTAACATCCATCTTTGTCATGGAGCCAGAATACAGCTTTGGGTCATATTTTTAGACTTGGAAGAACAAAGTAAAGCCACATTGCATGTATTAGACTTCCTTTTTTTTTTTATTTAACCTTTATTTTACCAGAGATAAAGACTTTTTGAGATTAAAAGTGTCCTGGCCAAGACAGCAGCAGCAGAAGATACAGAAAGTAGAAATGATCTCCATAATTTGAAAAGGCCTAGATTCATCTGCTCAAATGTAATCCTAACCCTAAAAGGAGTCGTTATGACCTGATGGAAGTTAAGGTCTTTTTAATATCAAACAGATGCAGAATTATATCATCACTGTAATCTCTGAGTCATTGTATTTCTTTTTTCCAAGTTGAAAATGCTTTCTACATGTCTCCTGAAACCTCCAAAAACTGCAAGTGGTTCCAGAATGATCAGGTGCAGAAAAACCCCTTCAAATCACCGACCCACCATGAGTAAGTATTACAACGTATGTTTAATATCTGTATTATAAAAGGGAAGTGGATGGACAGAGCTGACTGCTGCACTCTGGGATACTTACGCACTTTTGGTCAAGGAAGAGACTAGTAAAAACAGCAAGTTGACAGGACCAATATTTTGGGAGACATTAGTCATTTTGGAATACAAAAGCCTTACAATCACATTGCTATGCCCATGATGGTTGACAGGAAGAGCAGTATCGCATTGCATGATGGGAAATGAAGTTAAAAACAGGAAGCACGTATTTGGCAACTTGAGTTACTAGATATCTAGCCTAGAAATCTAGACCACATAGTGGCAGAAAATATTCTTGCTGAGTTTGTGGTCTAGTATCACACGGTAGGAGCCCATCATTGGTCCGACACAAAGTATGTTGGACCAATCAAAACGCTCTGTTTGTGTAGGGAGTCATTGGGGCGGGCTTTGCACGATGACGACAGGGCTGTGTGAGGGTGAAATAGCAGAACAACCATAGAGAGCAACGAAGATGGATGTGGCTAACGAACTGCGCTCGTTTGAATCGGCTTTTGTCGTCAATTTTATGTTAAGAGTTTTAAGAGTTAGACTTGGGCTTTTCTTTGAAAATTGAGCAGAAAGAAGCACTCAAGTCATTCGTTTTAAAGAAGGATGGATTCGCTGCTTTACCAACCGGCTACGGTAACAGTCTAATATACCAGCTGGCTCTGCTTGTAGCTCTGAATACCTCACACTGTGGGTTGCTCTGATTGGTCATAGAACTGGCCTATTATGTGCAGGAACAGTTTGAACGACAACGGTTGAATCCACCCACAGGCTTCACCTCTCTCAATGGTCCGATTCCAGACTGTACAGCTCATGTATAGTTTGGCCTGCCAGGCTAACTAGATATTGGTATTACTATATTAATTGTTCGTGGTTCCCCATGGGTCAACATAAGAATGATATAATGAGCAAAGAGCTACACAGTGGACAGCACCGATCTTAACTCAGGTGGTCTCATCAGATCTTCTAACATTCGTAATAACCTGTCCACTCTGACTGTTAAAGGCACCTTCTGTTGGATCAGGTTAAACATAAGTAAATGACTCAGTGCATTCATTTGACTTGACATATCCCATCCCTTTATAACATTTTTTGAGGGTTAATACTTTCCTTTGAAGTCACTGGAAGAAAACTCAGGATGTTTTAGTCCTTTGGGAGTATTTTGCAATGAATTTTAACAGTAAAATTGCAAAACTGGAGTAGGACAATATAAGCTTGGCTTCTTCCTACTCCTTTTCAGACATAAAGTATTGTTCAAGTGCCACAATGTAATAGTTATACGTTGTGTGACATTAGGCTTTCTGTTTTGGTTGATTTATTTCCATATATTGGAGTGTCCTGTTTATATTGGTAACTTATTTTGCCTACTTATGAAATAAACTTTATCTATCCATCTATCTAGTACATCACACTGACTGCTGCAAACATTAAAGAAACAATTCATATTTTCTTGCTGCCTCTTCAGGAAGCATCAGAAACATCACGAAACTCATCAAGAAGTTCATCAAAGAAAGCATCAAGGTATGATTATGGTATTAACTCTAACCAGAAACCATTCACTCTTCTCTACCACATCATCTGCCTTATTCTTGATTCATGGGGGTGTTTCATTGACACTGTTGTCTTACCCTTCATAGATGCAGATGAGTTGCACGTCTCTAACATCACCTCTAGCAGCATGAAGTTGCGTTGGACCAGCCCTGACCCAAAGCTCTTCGTGTACTTTGAAGTGACGGTGGCACGGCTGAATGACCACACCGTGGTACTGAAGACCAACGTGTCGGGCACCGAGCTTTCTGTGGACAACCTGGAAAGCGCACACTCATATCATGCTGTGGTCACTGCCCACACTGCTGAAGGCCACATCGTTTCCACTCGCAAAGGCATCGTCACTACTAGTAGGTCCACACTGGCATGAATATATTCCAAATTAAGCATTATACACTTAAATTATATTTAAGGAAGGAAAAGCAATCTCAATTAATATATTTAGGTGAAAACAACAGGCTGAATACACACTATATGGACAAAAATATTGGGACATGTTGAATTCATGTGTTTCTTTTCTAACAGGGGTCTGGGATACAAAACAATAAGGACAAATATCATAATATAGTTTTATATTGGGATTAATATCATAACATTGCATTGGTTAGTTTTGTTTAAATTGTTATATTTGCTTCCAAAATGCCTCAGAGATGTTTTTTACTTAATTTCTCTCAACACTTTCAGTTTTTTTCTAAAAATGTTTTAAATTCATGACTGATTTTAAATGCTCTACTTCCATAATTCTAGAACATTGTTTGTGCTCTGACTGTAAATAATAATTTTCTACCACAGCTAACCATCTACTTCATTTACATATCCAATTAAACTTTAAGGAAATATTGATGTTTATAAACTATATGGACAAAAGTATTAGGACACGTCATGGCTACAGCTGTAAGATGTCCTGTTCATGCTGATTTGAGATAAAAACATCAGTGACAGCACTGAACCCTCTGAGCAGTTGTCTGAACCAGCTCATAAACTACGATTCCTCATTTCTTGCACCTCTGTAACTATTTGTTTGACTTTTGCAGAAGCAGCAGAGCATAAGCCACCCAGCCCAGTCATCAGTACTGTAAACACCACACCACTGGACAAACCCCAAACCGGTGAGTGACTGCCGATGCATGTGTTTTTGGAATTTTCACTGTGATTCATGCAATGTTTTTGCTTCATGTTCTGTAATTAAAATATAACATTTAAAACATTGAGGAACAGAATACAGTTCCACATAAGAGTATGGTGTGTTGAACTGTAAACATAAATACCTTCATAAATACTTCA
>JAQQZY010000015.1:6086380-6100081 GCA_030068375.1 Ostorhinchus rueppellii
ATTGCAGATAGCTTGTGCTATGTCTGTTTCTCTCACTTTGAAAAACTTCCACACCTCCGACATGTTTGTTTGTGTCAGCCATGGATGTTGCTGTCGTGAAGATTCAAAGAAACTTTATTGTTCGTCACATAGCGGCAGTACTCAAAACAGGAAGAGGCAGGAAGACGAAAATGAGACCGATATAAAAAATTTCAACACGACCATGACGTCATTGATCAGATCGGTGATTTATGACATGACAGCCAATCACGAACATTTAAAAAAATACCAAATATCAGCCGATCCAATATAGCCGATATGATCAGTGTAAAGCCTAGGCATTTGTCACTAATTTTTCATTAAATCTGTAAAACCTGAGTGATAGTCTAAGTATCACGAATCCATGATTACAAATCTGAATCACTTCCCTCACAGTGAACAACTTCAAAGTGTACTCCATCACAACCAGTCGGTTTATTTACAAACCAAACCGTCCCGCGGGGCTTTTGGGAATTCCACGCAGCCACAGCAGCAAGAAGCAATGAAGCCATTTCTGTGTTTGTTGCTACTGCGGCCATACTGCCATTACATAGAACTTCCATTCCCACAATGCACTTCACAACTACATTTCTGAAAAGGCCCGAGTGACATATCATCTTGGTATGTAAACAAACAAACAAACAGACTGGTTGTGATGGAGTACAGTTTGAAGTTGTTCATCATGAGGGAAGTGTTTCAGGTGTGTAATCACAGAAAGACTAACGGATTTGTGATACTTAGACTATCACTCAGGTTTGACAGATTTGATGAAAAATTAGTGACAAATGTCCTACGCTGCTTAAACCATACATTCCCCTGATGTTGAATATTTAGCAATATCTTCACTTCAAAGTAATTGAAACAATGTTTTGTTAAATGCAATTATCATTTATTAAAATACTTTACAGGGTGTTCTTGTAGATGAAGTGTTGTCCTATTGTTTTCCACAATTTCAAAGTTATAACAATTTTAATGATCTGTTTTATACAATTTACAAACCAAGAAAGTTTCAGTTTGTCGTTATATTAGTACAGTTCCATTTAGTTTAGGGTGAAACAGTTCAGTGGACTGCATTTCTCATATCATGTGGTTAACATCACCAACACCAAAACGGTCATCTTGACACTTTCCTTTCATCCTTAGAGAAAAGTGGGGGAAAAAAAATAAATAAATAAAATTAAATTATTACAAGTCTGGTCATTTTCAAGGTGCAGATCATTTTGAGTAACTCGGAGCAACATGTGGAGGATGTTTTTTGGGTGTTTATAAGGTCTTTATAATAATATATTTTGATAGTTGATAGTTCCAATAGTTCAGTTTTATGACAAACAGCCAGTTTATTGGCTTGCATCATTTTAGTTCACGTTGACAAATGAGCAATTTATGGCAGATTTCAAAAGGGATGCCACTATTAAATTCTGTATGTTTTCCACATTAAGGCCTTTAAAACACAGGTGAAGGAATGAAACGGTTTCTGTATTCCGTACATTTCCAGAGAGAACAGCTATGAGGACAAGACTTTATGGTTGAAGATTATCAAATGAAATGTACTTTCCTGTTTAATTTGACTAAGATGTGTTCATGGATATTGGGCATGATTCACTCACTTTTAACCAAAGACTGATTAGGTTTACTACTCTAGTTGAAAAACAGTCACATTCGCACATTTTTACACCAATTTTCTTTTATTTTTTTTAATGTTATGCTGTTGTACGGTACATCTTTAATTTCCACATATTTCAAGAGCAGACTATTTTCTATATATATGTTAATATAAGCCTGTATCTTATTGTATTGTTATTTCATTATTTTATTTACAAAAATAATAGAATGCATGTTTTAAATACATGCAACTGAAATCTGAAATAAAAAATCTGATACTGCACGTCATGGCATGGACACGCATCAGGTCAGGCAACGTGTTCTATGAGCATAGAACTTCAGCTTCATGCATTATGTAAACAAAGCTGCTAATGAGCTACAGCACTGGAGGCTATGCATCGTGTAGAATAATTTATCAGGAGTGACAGATGGGGCGTTTGAAGTCTGGTTCTCAAAAAACACAAACACTCTCCGAGTACCATTCGTCACACTAAAAGAGTCAGTGTTCGAGGTCTGCATGGAGCATGTTTTTCCATTCTTGCCAGTTTTCCATCCCAGTTGTTTGGTTATGGTAATGTGTTTACATTTTTACAGACACTTCCTGACCTCAAACAAGCACACAGAGTCACAAACAACCGCCGACTCTTCCAAAAGCTGCTCCAACATCTAAAATAAGATTATGCTTGTCTCATCAAAATCTCCTTTCACTTCTTTTAACATCTGACTTTGTTTAACATTAAGGGCTCCATTATTGAGCTAAGGAGTTTTCACCCTGACTGATGAGCTAAAATAAACACAAAACTAATGTTACACAATTAATCAATAAATCATGGTAAATGAAGCATCCGTTAGATAAATAACTTTAATAATTAGAGTTACTTAAAGTTTTATTGCTTGTAAAAAAAAAAAAAAAAAAAAATTATGCGTTTTCCACTTAGTTTCATTTTAACTCTCTTAACTTTATTAAAAGCCGGTAAAACGATAACCTGTTTGGTGTTAGTAATTCTAAACATTAAAATTTACAACAGACCTGGTCCAAAAATAGCTCATGGTACAGTTTTTCTCAAGACTGTTTAGCTGTAGCAAATCATATTTTCTTTGCAAATGCAGGATGCACCATCACTGAGGCTTAAGCAAAGACCTTCAGGAACATGTGACTTCCTGTTCCTGTGTCACATGGTTTCTCCTCTGCCCCACCCCCCAGTGGATCCTGTCCCATTCGTAACAAAGGACAGACTGAAAGGGATTTATAGATTTCAACTGATTCATATGCATCAGTTAAAATTGGACCCACAAGCCACATATTTTCAAAATATTTAGTGTCATCTAGAAAAGGTAAAAATGAGTGGGAAAAAAACAAACAAGTGGCAATATATGATGGAATAATGTTAATTACCAATAATAATATAACACTGGTTCCTTATTGTACTTAAACCTTATCAATTTACCTTCAGAAAGCATTAACCCTCCTGAACACACGCTCTTAGGAGACAGGAGGTCAACAGTTTCATATCATCGACAAAGCATCAATGTCAATAAATAAAGGATGTTTGGCTTAACATATTAATAAAACCCATGTTAGAAAACCTTAAATATAGTCCAAATAGACACTAATAAGCCAGATACATATAATATATAGCTTCACGCATCTTCAATGAGCAACTGACAGAAGCAATTTTACTTAAGAGGCACAAATAAACAGGATTAATTAATTACCAAATAGTTCTCCAGTCAAACTCAAATCCAGTATTAGAAAGTTTTAACAAATGTAATGTTCCTTTAAAATTAGGTTTGGATCTTATTGGTAATATTTTTTGATGGTAACTGTTACGTACAGGACATAAGACCGACATTACACAGTTAAAAAGCTGTTATGCAAGTTTTCCAGAAGCTCCAGCTACAATAACCCTGGCTAACACTGGACCAGTCACATCTTTATCAGCAAGTCTTTACTTCCAAGTGACAGAGCTGCCCTACTTATCCTGCCGACACCTGACATGGAGCTGTTTGTGAAGATAATGGCTAAGAGGAGGGACTGGAGCCTCACAACAGAATGGAACAACATATTGTACATCGGTATGTGTCTCCTGCTCCTGCAACTATCACGTAAGTGCCTCAGGGTTGTGGCCTTTAGCGTTTTATAGCCTAGCAACCCATTTATGTGTACCAACAGTCGGCCCTCTGGTCCTCAGCAGCAGCAAACAGCGGTAACAATAACAAGTGGGATGAGAAAAGACAGCTGTGGGGGGAAAGGCAGGAGATTTGTCAGAAGTACTTTCCCCACTGTGTTTTCCGAGGAGCTTCCTGTTCTCTCTAACTGTACGTTTAAGTGCTAACTTTTGTCGAGGGAAGGTTTTCTTAGTGAATATTCTTTTGTGCAGGATCTACCCTTTCATTAATGTGGTTACAGGGCAACATGGACAAAACAGAACATTGCTTTTTGTTTATTTTATTTCTCAGTATCTCAGTACCGCTGGGGGATGTAAAAGGAAAAATAACTGAGGAGTTTTAATCTTTCTATTGACGAAATAACCATGAATCCCATTTCATAAAATGCTTTGTGTTTGTTACACATGAACGGCTGCATACTAGAACAGAGAGAACTTATCCAAGCCCTGCCAACCAGGTCACCTCAAGGGGGTTTTTGTAACCAAAGTCCCCCGGCAGATATGTATTTTTACCATGGCCTCTTGACCGTTAGGGGACTATCCAAAGATGACTCGCGTGGCAACTGGAACGGGCCTTTCTTAGCACACCCCCTTTGACAGTGTGGAGTTGGAGATAGAGCTGCTGAGCAAGACGTCCATGTGGGAGGATGGGGGGTTTTATGGAGGAGAAACAGGACCTGCTCTGTCCTTCCCTGACAAATCTATTCCAGTGGCTGCTATCATTTGTCACCCCTTCACCTCTTAAAAATAGCCCCTGCTTTTCACCAGCAAAGGCAAAGCAGACAGGACATGGCAAGGGCTTTTATTTTTAAGTGCATACTATTGCCAAGTAAGAGCAGTAACAGGATGGGACACAATTTTAGGGTGCACTCAAAAATAGGAAAACACCTAGACAATAAAAAAAAAAGCTCAAATTTATTCTGAGTAAACCTTAGCTCTAGGCTTTAGTTTTCCCAATAAAGCAAAACATGGTTATTTTCATGCATCTTTATTCCATGACAGATTTTGTGATTACAGGTAGATCAGCTGATCACCAAAACAAATGCTCTTCGACAACGTGTGAAAAACTTCTTTTCATGAACTACATATGAACAAAATGATGTGGAGACAATAATCAGCAGACATTCTATTCACTAATCTAGTTCTATTTTATCAACACACTCCAGCTTCGACTGAATTACAGGTACAAAAGTATAAAAAAAAATTAAGAAACACTGAACTTAAATATTGCACTGACTGTAAGGGCAAGTTGTTGTAGCCCAAATCCAAAAAAAACTTAGATGTCTTCAAACTCCAGAGTCCCTTCCATAATCACATTTGTCAAAAACCTTTCAAGAGTACATGATCAAATATTTTCTACAAGTCCATAACCAGTTCAAGTTTCATTATTCCTCCTCCTCTTCCTCTTCGTCTGCATCCTCAAATTCATCTTCATCATGTACAGCAAAGTCCATTCTTGAAAGGACTGCTTCAGCGTGCTCTGTAGCCAAAGCGAAGTGGTCCATGTTCTCAAAGCCTGGCTCTGGCCTGTCTTCACCCAGTGCGCATTTAGCAGCATCTTTGGTCTGTGTGATAAGGCCTTTGGAGGCCACTAGAAACTCAGCAGCACCACTTTGCTCCAATGCTCTCACAGCCGTATCTGTCAGCTCTGAACTGGCCTGCAGTCGTTCACCATAGCGTTGAGCCAGCGCCCGCAGAGCAGCCACCTTTTCATCTTGCTCTTTCCCAATCTGTTCTAGGAGCAGGGTTTTGCGCTCCTCTAGGACGGCATACAACAGGTCAAATCGTTCAGCTAGCCCTTGCTTTGCACGCTGAGCATTCTCTTGTACAGCACGGCAAGCATCGTCCATCTGGTTGAGCAGGGCCTGCAGGCGACCATTGCTAGCCACCAGAGTATCAATGGCATTACTCAGTTCACCCTTTTGGGCCTGGTAAACGCTGGCCAACTGCGCCACCTCACAGTCCTTATGCTGGCCAAACACTTTGCACATTGAGCAAGTGGGTACCTGACAGGTCATGCAGTAGATGTTGATTTTCTCATCTTCGTGTTCTTGGCACATTGGTTCTTTGCATTCTTTAGGCTTTATGGTTTCTGTATTTTCACTGCCACTCCCCTCTTGCTGCTGTTTATAGATATCAATGATATTCTCAACCAACAAGTTGCGCTGGAGCCCATGGACGCCATGTCGGTCAAGCACAACCTCAAACCGACAAGTTGGGCAGCGAAAAACACCACCAGAAAAGCGGTATGGGTTGCGTGAGTCGTAGAGATCACTGGCACAACTGCGGCACAAATTGTGTTGGCAGGGCAAGATGACCACGGGCTTGGTGAACATGTCCAAGCAAATGGGACAGCTCAGCTGCTTCTCAAGGCTATCCATAGGGCTGGGGGGCCGAACGATAGATCCTGTCCTCTGGAGGTCCATTATTAAAAAAAAAAAGTCTGCCTAGTTTAGAGTGAAAACTACCAGGTTCTCTCTTGCCTTAGGCTTCAATAAGTGATAAAAATAAAATCTGGACTCTGTGGTCTTATCCTTTGTGTATGCAGGTACTTGACATATGCTGATAGCTCTTCTGACTCAGAGCTAGCAGCTCTGTCCTTTATACCCACCCCTCACAGCTGGTGACACCCGATCCTTTTGACCAACCAGAGCATGCATTCCAGCGTGCAGGCTGGCCTGGAAGGTTTTCACAGAAATGGCCCCCTCCTACCTTGTGCAGCATGTGTCACATGTCTCTGTGGGCAATGTGTCCCCTATAAACTGTGACACAAGTGAAGGACCGAGCAGAGACAAACAGGGACCATGTGACTGGCTCAGAGGAGCCCCACCTGAGAAAAGGAGCTCAGACTAATTGGTAAACAAACTGATGTCAACATGTTGTGACTACTGTTTTTACTTTCTTACATGTTTTAATTTTGTCTTATATAACTTATTTACCTGAGTAAAACCTTTTTTAACATCAAAATATTTTTATTCACAAAACGTAACAGATTAAGACCTCTCAGCAGGTTTATGGCAATAGAGATGTTACTACTCTTATGATATGATGATCTGTTGAACTATGTCTGATAAACCTCGTCATTCGCTAATAATACACTTTCATTCAGATGCAAGATATTTTTGCACCGCTGATGGCAAGACAGTTTTAGTTCCATCTACAGAAGGTTATCTAGTAAATAATTATTCAGTTAAAGGTGAGTCCAGTTACGCTGCCGTATTGATGGACTCTCATCCACATCACTGAACAGTTATTATTGAGATGTCTGCTGAGGGGTCTTATGACATACAGTATGTCAGCAAACATTACAGACCAACTTGTAACTACGCATGAGGGATAAGCTATTCTTACACTCTTTCACAAGAGGGAGTTTCACAAGCCCCAACTTTTGTCTGCATGAGGAGAAACATTTGGAACATTTTGTTTTGGGAAGTTTCTCAGAAGTCAAGTGAAAGGTACACAACAAATGTATCAACATATTTCGTTGTTGATGTTTATTTTTCAGTGCAAGTATATGAGAGTAAACAAAAATCACTTTCAGTAGATAGCTTTCACTTCAGTACTTGACATACTGCACACTATATTATGAAAGGCATTGTTCACACACAGGATAACTCCTTTTAACCCTGTGGGGCCGATGATCATGTTGGCATGATCAGATCACGTAGTGTCTTTAAGCACCATAACAAAAAAAAAAATTCTGTCACATGGAGCGCTGCCCTCAACTTCACTCAAAAGTGCAGATTTGAAACTCTCTCCCAGTTTTTATTTGGCGCCGATAGACCAGGGAAAACCAGAGATATGATTGTTTTAATTTGACAGTAGAAAATATATTTATTCGAGCATAAATGCGGACTTACACTTGTGGGATGGCAGGCGGTGTATTTCTGTCCATATTTTCGCCATTTTACAAACTGGGAAAAGAGGATAAATACTTTTTTTCTTTTCAATTCAAATTTGATGATTTTTGTGTATTTTTTTGGCCTAGTATGTTAATGAAGTAGGTTATAGTGAAATAATAATTCTCTCTTCATATAGATGAAGTTGTGCTGGGAAAACAAAACAAAAAAAAAAACAGATACCAAGCATTGGCATGTTAAACGTTTTTTATGTGGTATAAAAATACAAAATCAAACGTATTAAAAAATGGCCAAAAGAGGCTCAGGACTTAAAGGGTTAATTTTGCACTGTTTACTATTTTTCACTGAACAACTGTGTTCAACTGGTGCCCCCTGCTGACTGTAATTCAAAATCATGCAGAGGGAATTACAGGGTGCTTACTCTATCCAAATAAAATGTCCAGACTTTTTCAAAACAGCAATTTTTTCCCTCTAAGACCTTGACTTCATTCACTTTTATACTTGGTTTTAGCTATGTGAAGTACTGCTATGAAATGGACAGAGTTTATGTTTCATATGTATAACAGTTTTGTGTAGGTTTGATCAGAATTTATTGTGATATGTGTATGATTTTTTTAAGTTATTTTGGGGAGCTGACATGGGACTTTATGTTCAGTGGGGAAAAAAAAGGGTGAAGAGGGCGGGAGCATAGAAGTTGAATGTCAGCCCACTCCTCTTTGAATATTTTTTCCTTTTTTTGATGTTTTTGCTTTTAAATGTTGATATTCATGAATAAAAATAAACAAACTGCCTACTTTTTTGGTTGAGATTGTAACTGTTAATAAATGTATGAATAAATGAATCCATAATTTGCTGTAAATTTACAGAAAAATTTTCAAAGCATATGAAAATCACAAAAGTGCATGACTATCACACAAACAAGTTTCAGTAGAATCATTCGAGTACCGATCGGTTAGTGAAATATCAAGTTTTTTATGTTTTCCTCATGTATCTTACTAGATTAGGGAGGAATAAGAGCGAAAGGTTGCATGTGAATTAATTCTTCATATGGATG
The DNA here is from genome assembly GCA_030068375.1 of Ostorhinchus rueppellii. Classification (NCBI taxonomy): domain Eukaryota; kingdom Metazoa; phylum Chordata; class Actinopteri; order Kurtiformes; family Apogonidae; genus Ostorhinchus; species Ostorhinchus rueppellii. The sequence goes on from JAQQZY010000015.1 coordinate 6,095,083, forward strand.
GAATTGTAGAAATGTAGTTTTTTTTTATTGCTTTGTGTATGTTTCTGTTTTTATGAATGTTTGTTTTTTTTAATAACATCAGCCTGCTCAGGGACTACAGGTGGAAATTAGAACTTGTGCTACAACCTGGTAAATTACATCTCTCCTTTTTAAGGTTAACGTATATTGCGCACTGTCCCTGTCTAAATAAAGAAAGAAAAAGAAAAAAAAAAGAAAAAAAGAAAGATTATGTGCCTTTGAACATTCTCTAAAATTCGACTATGAGACAACCTTTTTTCCCACACTTTCACACAAAATTCCCATCTTTTCAAGGTCTGGAAAACAGTGTTTGAAAATTCCATACTTTAAGACTGGACACCTGCGCAAGCATGTTGAATTTAAAGAAAAAAAAAAAAATACAAAGGAGAAAAAAAAAAAGAACTTGGGTAATAGAGCTTTCAAAGTAATTTCATTTTAGAAGTACATCACAATACAAAGGTTAGATAAAGCTTGAATTGTGCCATTACCTCGAAGGGCCTCCATGACTGGGAGAATATTTTCTGACCACTGGTACGCTGCAATGGCTGTGTAAATCCCTGGAAAATCTCGCTGCCAAATGCGCTGGCCAACAGCCCAAATAGCTGTTAATTCAGGATTTGCCTGTACACAAAACAACATTGCAGCATACTTCAGCACATTACAAATAACAAAGTCAAAAACTTTCAAAACATACTTATTCACTTGCAATGCCACAACACTGTTTAAAGATAATCTTTTCTACTGGAAAGAGAGGCTATTTCTTCTGCAATATGAAAACCTTAGCCCCCCAAGTATTTGATAAGGAGTAATAATCTGAGTGCCAATAACATTATTCCATTTCTTCATGACAGCTGATGCTTAACAGACAGGCCTAAATGACCCCTGGCTGTTGCTTTGGTCCTGTGAGACAGCAAGCAGCACAAAATGAGGTGATAAAAAGAGTGAGAGTCATTTAAGTTAATGCTCTTAAGCTGATGTCAGACTGTGATGTTTTCCAGCTGTTTCACATGAGCTTTCACAAATAAATGAATAAAATGTAATTAGCCATGGGACGCTGATAAAAAAACGGTATTTACAAGGAGGAACTTAGGTCACTTACGGATTTTATTGCTTGAGGGATCCTTTTCCAAAGATATCTGGCATTATTCCTGTCAGATCAACATGGATACCAGTTACACTTTACACAGAACAAATTTACAAACAAGCAGCAAAAGGAAACTGGGACAGATATGATTCAATTAAACAGACTTAATCTACTGTAGGCTATTTTTGACACCCATTTGACACCCAGGTCAGGTATTGGAAAATGTCTGTAGAACTGCACAAAAACTGAATCACAATTATAATTTCAATATCAGCCTGTGTAATTGTATATTTGCAAAAAGCTGTAATTTAAAGTTCCAGATTTGTGTGGATTTAGGGTGAAATAACTGCAGAAATGGAAAGTTTTACACAACCTCTGATGCAGAACAAGCAAAATGTTGGCCATAACATGTTTTTTATTTCTTCGATTTCTTTGTAGTTTGTTTGTATATTTGACTTTTTCTAAATTTCTTTTCTAGGTTTCTAAATGCACTGGAAAAGAGAGCTGCAAGTCATTCATGAAAACCAAACAAGCCCACAATAAAGTACAACTCTGGCTGACAAAATATTATGGTTAGTTTATCTTCTTATGGTATAAAATTGCTTATAATATCAAAACCACCATCACGACTTAGCCCTACCTTTGGTGCTGTGATTTACAATGGCAGTAATTCTTAAAAAAGTAAATAATTTCAGTCTTTTGCAATTATAGATACTATAATTTACGAATTTCAACTGAGTTTACAAAAAGAGTCTTGAAAGGAAAATAAAGAGTGGAAGAAAGTATCCTAACTTTTGGCCTGTTTCCTTAGTCTACATCTGCATCTCGTAGCTCAAAGTTTGAGAAAAGATGAGAGTTATAGGCAGAGCAGGTGATGAGTGTGACGTCAGTGAATGATGGGACTCAGAGGGGACTTACATGTCATTATGTAGTAAATAAAGCGCCAGCAGCTGAGCATAGACTTGAGGTGTTGCAATGCCACCTGGTGCCTGTTAAAATAAATGCACATTAGGTATGACAACTTTCTGCTAAAAACAAACAGAAATACAAGCTATATTTACTTCAGTAGGTTCACCTTTACGTGTTTAGGCAACGTCTGTAACCCCAAAGGCATTAACTACGTACAGTTTAGTTAACAGCATACTTTACCTGTCAGAAAGCACTACCAAAGCTAAGTTATGTATATTAGCTAGCCTTCATATATTAGTAGGTCTCTTATAACATTATTATTATTACAAAGGGTAGAAGTAGGTCCAGCTACTTGTAACAAAATGTATTGCTCGTTTGACTATAAGATGTAAAATGACACAATATGTGAACCTGCATTTACCGAAGGGACATGTATCCCTTTAACTAGCTAAGTGCTTGCTAATGCTAACTCTACGACTTCTCTATAACCGGCTGGTTTCTTCAGGTACTGTTAAAGTCACCTGGTTATGAGAAACCTTATATTACTGATGAAACTAGTCTACAATTACTACAGACTGTAGAAAGTGCACACAGGTGAGTTTCTTGGTCATCTTACTGGCGTTAGCCTGACACCGGCTACCAAGCTAGCTGTCAGAAACAACGCCATGAAGCATTTAGAGACCAGGAGCCTGTGCCGGACATAACGTCGCGAGGACACAGAAATAAATATCTATCTGATTTAGTGCTTACCTCGAGTTCTTGAGCTTCGCATTGCTCCAATAATTTATCATAATTTTCCTCCATAATCACAGCTGTAGGCATGATGATGCCTAGCTGTTGCACAAGAAACTTCCTCTTCCGTGGAATCGGTGTAGATTAGCGGCACCGTGGAGGGGCTACTGCCCCCTGCTGGATCAAAGACGATCTACAGTCATGCACCACAACAACGCATTGTTTTCTAAAAGCGCAGCCAAGAAAGAATAAAATCCAAATCAGCTCATGTAAATATGTCAGTAACTTTAACAGAATATTTACAGAGTATTAAAAGAGCTTCCTAAATAAACACTGATATTTTATTGTTGCAAACTGAGTTAGTTTATTGAGCTCTTGTAAATCCAGAGTTCTCCATCATTTGCACTTGTTTTTGTTTTGATAGGATAGGTAAATATTACTAATTTACTGAATTACAAATGATTTATTGTTATGTTATTTGTGTTTTAAATATGTAATCTTGTACTTGCTGCTACCTGTCTTGGCCAGGACTCCCAGTAAAAGAGGTTTTTAATGTCAATGGAATTTTCCTGGTTCAATAAAGGTTGTTATTATGATGATGGTGATGAAGAAGAAGAAGAAGAAGAAGAAGAAGAAGAAGAAGAAGAAGAAGAAGAAGAAGAAGAAGAAATTAGATTAGACTTTACTGACCCCAAAACAGGGACATTCACTGGTACCAGAATAAAAACTGAATAAAGTGCAGAGGTAAAAACTGCATGCATAAACATGGTGCAAAAGGCAAACAATATAATACTATTATTAACAGTATAGTATACCTACCTTTTCATGATAATAACAATAATAATGTTGTCTCCCTTGGACTGGATTGGATTGTATAAGACAAAAAACAGTAGACTACTTATATCATTATTCTTAATGAAAACTAACAAATTAAAAACTTAAAACTCAAATTGTTCCATGAACACTATCCTAAATCTGTAGTGGCTCAGTGACATCCAAGGTTAGGGTTAGAGAACCTGAACCTTAAGTGAACACTGTAAAGCCTGCTCAGGGTGGTTTCTGTGGCGACTAGCATTAGACCAGGGCTTTAATCTGTTTTTAAAGAACATTTCTTCTTCAAAGTAGCTCACATTTCATATTTCTGCTTCAGATTGATGTAGTTTAATCCATGGTTCTTGCATTTCCTTTGATGTCACTGCCTACATAAATGTTTCTTCTCCACCTCTGAAAGTGGGTTGGCACCAGAGGCAGAACTCTGATGAGCTTCCACCACCTTGACATTTTTGTTTTTCTTCATGATACTTCATCATATGATTTCTTTGCTGTTGTTTTTTTTGAAAATGTCTACATTTTCCATTGCTGTTGTCTGCTATTTTGCAGATCAAGGCAAAGAAGTGCCAAAATGCTCTTTTATGTTCTAAGATGCTTTATTTTGATTTTCAAAGCTTGGTTATGTACCACTTCACATCAAAAATCTTCTTTTTAAATAAACTTTTCACGAGCTACTTGAGACTTGATGTAGGATGAAGTTTTTCTTACATCTGCACTGCTTTGTGATCCTTACATTCAAAAGTGTTCAAAGACAAATGTTTGCTTTTCCTGTATCTTTGGTAAAAATGTTCCATGTAGTCAGTTAGCTTCTACTTCTCTGTTAGCTTCAAACCCTGAGGATAAGATTAATATGTGACAGTGGAGCTCTACCTGGAAACAAAGTGGAAAATGTGCCGTGACTGAGAATAATAAATGGATCAAAATGAACACATGACGTGTCCTGAGCCAATGAAGTCTTTACATTTAACTTCAGTGTTTTCTTTGCTCGTCAGGAGTGTATTAAATACAGGTTACTTTTAGATGATGTCATTTTAATCTATTCTTATATTAATTGCACATGTAAACTGGAAAGTATGGATGAATATTTCATTCATTATGTTAAAAGATCTAGCCTATATTTTAAGGATACTGTGTCTTATATTTTACATCTTTTGCTGTTGGACATCATTGTGGACACTGTGGGCCTTCATTGCATTTAATGTCACAGACACTAGTGTGAATCAATATCGTGCTGAGATAAAAATTCAAATAAATTAATCAGTTGATTAATACATTAACAATTGGGTTTATTTCACTTTAAAGCCACTGATTTCAGCACCTCTGAATTTCCAAATGACTTTGTTGATTTTATATATATGTGTGTGTGTGTGTGTGTGTGTGTGTGTGTGTGTGTGTGTGTGTGTGTGTGTGTGTGTGTGTGTGTGT
>JAQQZY010000015.1:6391092-6401239 GCA_030068375.1 Ostorhinchus rueppellii
AGGAACCATTCAGCACATGGAAAATGTATCAGAGTAAAAGGATTAAATTCATCCAAAATATGTAGTGCAGTAAAAGTCGAAGTAGGAGGAAAAAAGAATACTCCAAAAAAGTACAGATACTGCATTTTAGTACTGACGTACAGTACTTAAGTGGTTCCACTTGGTTACTATACATCTCTGATCCATGAAGCATTTGTTTTGTTAAAAAGACTTCTGCTAAAAACTCACGTGACCGTATTTCACCAACCAAACGTAGCTTGACTAGCAAATTTAGTTGAATTTTGTTTACCACCAAAAGGCAGCCAGACTACCATCTGCTGTCAGGATGATGGACAAGACAAGTTAAAAAAAATTGTATATTACTTTTATATATTCCTTTTTGAATGTGCAAATAAAGTCATGCTTTTCTTTCATGTATATGTATAAGTGGTTATTTTTCATGATTTCTTACTATCTGTTTTATTTCTAAGGACTAAGTGAGATTGCATTGTTTTGTCGCATATTCAAAATAAACTAAAAATTTTTTTTAAAAAAAGCCTCATGAAAAAAGAAATTGCACTTTTGGTAAAGAAACCAATAAAGTCAGTAGATTCAATGGGGACATGATTTACTGAAGTCAACAGGTCAAGATGGAAAACTCTACAGCTGTCCCCTGAAAACTGACGACCCGGATCACCAAGACACCTGGCGTTCGACAGATTTGCTTTGTTTTTTCTGCTCAGGAAAACTCACATATCCCACTTTTTCATGAAGAAGCACATGAATTTCATCTCATCCACAACCTGTCTACAGTTAAATAAAGGAACCGGGAAGTACATATGACATACGAACACTGTCCAAAAGCCTTGATGTGTGTGTGAAGTACATGTATGTAAATGATCAACCTTATGCTGTAAATAAACTATTTCCTTCTGTTTAGTTTAGACCTCATATATTCTTGTACTAATCATAAATTCGTGGTTGGTTAACGGTCAGGAATGAGCAGCTTTGGTCATTGATCAGCAGGTTTCTGAGTTTTCATTGGGTTTTTACTAATCAATTCCAGCTGATGCTCATAATTACAGGAATGTCGGTGGAATGATTGAGTGACTGCGTTATACTGTAAACATCACCAGCGCCTGAACAAACAGTACAGAGTAGTCAGTTACTGGGGTACTGTATGTACGAGAATATAAATAAACACATTTGCATTCCGTGTACACACCATATATTGAATATGATAAAAACAGGGATACTTGGACACATGCAAACACAATCATTAATGCATACACTACCACCAGCAGTACCGTGTAACATGTACGTGGGTGAGTAAATTAACTTGGATACTGAATTTATTGACACCTAACTAAAGCCAAGACCACACACTCACCTTTCCAAACACTGCTATCCGCGTCCGATCAATATATGGAAATTTCATCATGTATCTGGAATAGAAAGCATGTACTTTTAGAGCTGCATGGGATGAGTACAGTTATAAGGTCTTCATAGACAAGGCAGAAATACAGTTGATTTGAACCATTCACTTCTACTTAATGTAAGGCTTTGTCTGCTTTCTGTACCGACCTGACCCACTTTCACAGACTTACTCAGAAATCACAGTGGACCAACACCAGCAGATGCCATGGTAGCCCAAATCATCACTGACTGTAGAAAGTCTGAGGTGCTCTTTTCAGATGAAAGTAAATTTTGCATGTCATTTGGAAATCAGTCTGGAGGAGGAGTGGAGAGGCACACAATCCATGTTGCTTGAAGTCCAGTGTGAAGTTTCCACAGTCAGTGATGGTTTGGGCTGCCATGGCATCTGCTGGTGGAGGGCCACTGTGTTCTCTGAAAGCCACAGTCAACGCAGCTGTCTACTAGGACATTTTTCTTTTAAATTATCATTACTTTTTATTTTGATTTTTAAACCCCTTTTACAGTACAGTAATAAAAAACAAACCAAAAAAAGGGCACAAAATAAAACGGGGGGGGGGGGGGGGACGCTGTTCCCCATGCACTCATCTGGAAACAAGAATTAGTATCCTTGAATATTGTCCATTTCTCCCATCTTCGATTAAAAGTTCCCATCTTCATCCTCAGATTAACTTTTCCTTGGTCTATATTTCCTCCATTATGTGGTCGTGGAGGGTCATTTTTTATCCAGTTCCAAGCTACAATCAATATTTTAAATAAGTAAGCGTCTTCTCTTTGAATGACATCATCTGGTATCAGAACCAGGTAGATAGTCGTTGGGTCCCTTATCTACCAGGACATTTTAGAGCACTACATGCTTCCTTCTGCTGACAGCTTAATGGAGATGTTGATTTCATTTTCAAGCAGGACTTGGCACCTGCCCACACTGCCACAGGTACCAAAAGCTGGTTCAGTGACCATGGTGTTACAGTGTGTGATGGACCAGCGAACTCACCTGACCTGAACCCCGTAGAGAATCTGTGGGGTATTGTCAAGAGGAATATGACAGACACCAGACCCAAAAAAGCAGATGACCTGGAGGTCACAATCAGAGCGACCTGGGCTTCCATTCCACCTGAGCAGTGGCACAGGTGACGTGGCATATAGTCCACTTCCGTATATGTGTCCACGAAAGGAGGAAAGGCCTTAAACACACTTTCTATTTTTTTAATATAAGTGGAAATTGAGAAATTTACACACCCCCTGTATCAGCTTTCATCAATCCATCTTAAAAATGACAGGAGAGATCAGGAGGGGAGAGAAGCTGTGTGATTTTTGCTCTGCCTGCTGATTTTTTTTTTTTTTTTGTTACTCACAGCTGCTGTGGGGAAACTACTTAATCCAGTCTGTATTCTTAACAAGTTAATAAATTGATATACTAAACATTGTTTTGTGTCATTGGAAGGTTTATTTGGCCACTACAGATAGGCGTCACGAACAGTTTATCATCATATTAAAGTTATGTATTGGATTATTATTGCTATGCTACATTACGGTACAATACTACGACACATTATCTGTATTATATACACTCAGCGATTGTTCTTTTGCTTTTCCATCCTGTATGAAGTGAATTGCCATGCCGCACTGATACAGTAATTCATGTAAAAGGAGAACCAACCAAGCCTTAAGTAAATAGAAATGGACAGACTTTTCAGAAGCCTGACATTTCTGTTTAAAATATCCTTTTTCTATTGATCCTAAGTAATATTCTAATTTTCTGAAAAACTGAATTGTGGGATTTCATTATCTGTAAGCAGTAATCAACAAAATTCCAAGAAATAAAGGCTTGAAACATTTCACTCCATATCTAATGAGTGATATAATATATGGATTTCACTTTCTTAAATGAGTGACAAAAAATATTGTTATTTTTCATGATATTCAATTTTTTTTTTAGATGTACCTGTATGCTGAAAACATTTATGTAAAAAGTAAGAGTTATGTTTTTAACCCATAAAGACCCAAACAGCTACTGGCAACCTAAATCGTCTAATGATGTAAAATGCTTAATAACTTCTGACCCACTAATCCTACCAATACATGTAAATAATTGGTGTAAAATGCATTTTATTGTCTTTTCATGATTATCAGATAGGACACATTTGGACGTTCAGAGGCTCTGTAGTTACCATGGAAACACTGTCATCTACAACATTGATTCACCAGTAAAACCCATGGAGTTGGATCAATGACAGTGGATGGACACATTTGTTTTTATGTTCAGTTATTAATATCTTTGCTGAAAAAGTCACTTTCTTCAGTTTTTTTCTGTTTCTGACATTTTTTTAAATTTTATTCTGAGCTTTTATGAACATCTACACGACCAGTACATTCAATATAGAAAAATGCCTGATTTACACTGGAAAAAAAAATGCAAAAAATACCAAGGATAATATGATAAGAAATGGTGATAAAACACTCTAAGAAAGGTTAAATAGAGCGAAAAATTAATTTGGGAACTGCCACCGAAATCACACTGAGTCTTTATGGGTTGAGGAAGGATTTCACAGGTTTGATGTGGTGGAAAATTGTGGGAGCTTACTCGACTGCAGCAATCTGGTCCTGAACATCAACCGTCCCCAGTTTCTGATGAACCTCATGGAGGATCCTCTGGCCCTGGAAGCCGCTGCCCCGACCGTCCAGACGAGCCACGATGACATTGTCGGAGCTGACCAGCACAGAGTCCCAGCTGAGAGCAAAGCGGTCGCTCACAGCCTGACCACCGGGGAAGCCGTCACTGAACACAGAAGAAGTACAAGAGAGACAGACTCAGAATACCAAACCACATCAGGGGGAATGTTGTCCGCTTGGTTTGGCACCCTTTCCTTGGCAATCAGCTTCTGAAGACCTTCAAAAACAGGCTCCAGAAATGCACGCTAGGCCGTCGTCGTCCTGGGTACTGACAGAATTTCCTGCAGACTATGTTCAGGTTCCACTATTTAGAGCTAAAGCTACACAAGGACGTATGTGGGCACTGACTCAAAATATGCAACAGTACAGTCGTTCTCTTTGTCTAAATGTACTTATTTTTGTTTATGTTTCACTAAAGCCACTGTGCTGACAGCGTCGCCAGCAATTTCAGACCTGCTTTTCCCAGACGTTAAACATCAGCTGCACTTTTCTCCACTGCAGTGGTAAATCAGGTGCTGAGGGTATTTGTAGTCCCGCTTCAGCATTTTGTGCTTCGGAACAAGAACTTTAAATACATATTGCATAAGTCCAGATGCTTTTCCTCTTTTTTATCCCCACCACAGTACAGGGATGTTTTCCTTTAGTGAACCGAACCCTGTGGAAAGCTGAATATACAATAACCTACCCTTCTAAATGTGTAATTTATGCTTTATATAGAACAGTATACACAGGATCTTAGTTATCCACCCCAAATTAGCTACTAGATACTGTAACTATTTAAGTCTAGTTAACCTTCTTGCCTGTTTCTGCACATATCTACAGTGAAACAAACAGAAAATAATATATGATTTCTCTGATTTGTTCTTGCTAATGCCATCACTCTTCAGTGACACTGGTTTGTTCATCCTCATCTTTCCACATACTGCATGGACCCATTAGATCAAAAACACAGAATATTTGTGTAAGTTGCTACCCATACACACTGTTCATGTGTATTTTATATTTCATTTACCCGGTTCACATCTTATCAGACTATATTTAAGGTTTTCAAATTTTCAGATTTTGCTAAGATGTTCAGACCTAGTGATAGTGTAACTACTAACTTGTATTAATGAGACATCCATAAAAACAGAACCTGTCACCTGTACAAAGTCTGGAAAATGATCTAAACAGCTGAATGTGCTGTGTTTTGTTTGGTAACAGTTACAGTTTATTTTTACTCAGATTTTGGTTGATGCTTTATGAGACACTAATCCCTGGTGAACATGAAAGTGTCAAAAAAAAAAAAGCTATTCAAATATTCACTTAAAGGTGGCTACAGTAGAATTCAAAGTTAGAACAGCCATAACCATGGGTGTGACTGTTGTGACAGTTGGGTGCTTCAGCAGCCATCTGTGTAGGCTCAGATATTTATGGAATTAAACACTTTTTCCTTCCTGACAGGCAGCTCTGCAGTAGTGATTACTTGCAATACGTAGCTGAGATGCTAGTGCAGCTAACTAGAACAAACCTGAGGTCTGGTCTGGTGACTTAAGTATTGTGGGCTGCTGATTCCAGCATCCATACTCCATTTATAGTAGCAGTATTAACTGTCATGGACATTTGTCCTGGTTGTTGGCGGTTGTGCCAGCACCAGCTGATCAACTTCTTGACAGTTCTAGTTCACTTATCTGTGCATCAACTGCATCTATGTGCCCCCCCTCTCTCTCTCTCTTTTACCCTAACTGGTCAAGGCAGATGTCCATCCTCCAGGAGTCAGGGTCTGCTCCAGGTTTCTGCCTGATAAAGGTAGTTTTTCCTTCCACTGTCACCAGTCACAAGAGTTTGCTGCTGGAGGATTCTGTTGGGCTTCTGTAAATTGGCTTGAGAGTCTTGTTCCAACCGGCTCTATATGTAAAGTATCATGAGATGATTTTTGTCATGGTTTGGCACTTTATAAATAAAATTTGACTTGATTTGATTTCAGCTTAGCTACATTAGCTGATGTTAGACTTTGCAGGTTAGGCCAGCTAATGCTGATCAGTGTGTTTATAAATTATGTGAAGTTGGCAATACTGTCATCCAACACAACTGTATATGCTAACATTTATTAAGTAGCTGAAATCTTTATCATTTACATGACATTGCTATTGAATCGGATAAATGGCTTTTTCTCAATATCAAGAACGCAGAGTATGGTCTCGCGAACTCAACAAGTATGGTTGGGAAGAACGGTCCCAGAGAATGGACTTCCTAAGAACACAAGTGTCTCTGTAATTGAATGGCTGCATACTTGTGAACTTTCCCTGTCTCTGCTATATTTCCCTCAAATCACCACAGTATCATTCGATTTGATTTCAGTACATTTGTGCTACTATTTACATGTCATTTATACATTTTGTATATTTTTCAAAACTGTAATACATTTCGTGAATCCCATATAATGATAATAAAGATGTATTTCTTGCTATTATGCTGCCTCTCGCTCATGTTCTAACATTATACCCCATCATCTCATTACAGTCATCTAATCAAAAAACATTTCTGAACTAAGTTATCAAAAGCCACTGTAGCATTCGAGAGTAGTACAAAGTGCATTATGGGATATTTTGCCAGTCAAGTCTAGAGAAATCACTAACCAGTGCATCCTTGGTTGCTAGCTGATAAGAACATCCAATTATTCCATGCATTCTTAGTCTAAGAACTGACAAGAATGCGTATTGGGAATGGGCCATTATCTTTGGTAACTTCACACTAGCTTGGAAGATGTTCCATCCTCTTATCCAAATACAGACAATTTGCCCCCCCTCCCAAAAATAAGCAAAAAACACAAAACATAAAACACAAAAGATGGTGATAGTCACAAACACTATTTACTGTCTATATTCTAAGTCAAATATCCAGGGGCTTTGAATACAGTTTCAGTCTTACCCCATATATCCCACTTCATCTTTTCAGCTATTCTTCTCATTAAACGTCTGAAAATACAAGTGCCCCAAAGTGCAGCACCAGTGATGAATCACCCTGTACAGTGGTGAGCAGAGTATTGGTTTTCGCCACAACTGTGTGCACAGTAACTCAAAAATGAATGTATTGATCTTTCTAAAACTTGGTTGCTGAGTGAATATCCACAAGTGAACAGACTTTGGCTCATCTTCCTAGGAATTAATGAAGAGCTATCCCTACTTTCATCTCTAAAAGATGGTTGTTTTTCTCCATGTATGGATCGTATCTCTTCCTCGACATATTTGTTATAACCTGCATTTTATTTTCCATATACTGTGTGTTTACACAGTGTTTGTTTTATAAGCGGTTCAATATGTTTATGCAGGTGTATAATGGTACATGTAGTCTTTTTCTCCACTGTTAAAATACCTCTGGTTTGAGCTGCTTAACATCGCTCAAATCAATAAATTTAAGAAACGACAGGGAGCTTTTACTATACAAAAACAGTTGGTAATGAAGGGAAAAATGCTAGAAAATGAACATTGGAAAAAAGACTTGGGAGTTTTGGTTTCAACTGTATTTTGTACACTTCAACTGCGTATAATTGTAGATCTTAAAAGTAGGTGAGAACAACCCCATCAACTCTTAAATAATTGGCAGTAACATAAAATACAAATAAATTGGAAAGTGTTTGAAGTGATCAGTCTGTCAAACTGAGGAGGTGATGATTTTAACCAAACTATTAAATCTGTCATCGGTTTGGAACTTTAATTGTCAGTTTTCCAGATAATAATCAGGCTCATTTACTTCAGCTGCTCTAATGGAGGTTTTTAGGGATATTTTGGCAGATTGTTTTGTTCTTACATACATGTTGTTGGAAGAATAAATGTACATGTTATCTCACCTTAGAATTACGTTTGATGGTATTTACTGCTAATGAGTTCTTTATGTTTTTAAATCAGTAAACTCTAAAACTCATTTCTTCTCTGAATTTTCACTTCATGCAGACTTTATGCAATGTCAATTTACTTGACGAAAAAATACATGAGTGATTCTGTCTCAGGTTTTTTCGATCCACAGTAGCAGTTCTGCAACTTACATTGTTCCACATCTTTAGTGACACTTCACTGGTCATCTGAGACTCATCAATCCAGTAATGTTACACTTAACAACCATCATGTTGACATCAATGCACTGCAGTGTTGAACATTTGGGGCTAAGTTTACCCACAGCTGTCATTTGTTCTGTGGAATAGTAGTAGTAATAGTAGTACTAATGGCTCTTGGTTGGTTCTTAATGGTTCTTGGATACATTCACACCTTTTTTTGCAGAGATTGTGTTCACAATCACGTACCGCAGCCTGTGCCCGAGTATGAGTTACAGGGCCAAAACAGTAGGTGGTGGTGTGGAGAGAATTCTCTCACAATCCAACAAATGTGGACGTTAGAAGACAAATCCTTACCTATCCGTTATTAGCCTGTTTGAGGCAAAGGGAAGAAGAGTTTATTTACCTCTGTTTACACTTTTTATTTGTATTATTCTGAGGTTTCTGTTTTCTTTAATCTGAAATAAAGGCCTTAGATGTATTTGAATACTTTTACTTGTGGTAGAAGAGCTAACTGTCCACTCTGTTATACATTACCTGCATTGAAAATTGACAATAAATATTGTTGAAACCATATGAAAATGTGGACATAGGGCTCAAAGACACACATTGAAGTTCGGTTCAGATCTTTTACTTGGAGCAAATTTTATTAACTGGACCTCAGTGATTTTTAATTGAATACCCCTGCTCTTCTTACTTGTTTATTTTATTTTATTTTTGACTGTGTGCTTCTTACCAACTCCATATTCTACGTATGGACCAAACCGCTGAAGCAAATACCTAGTAATGTGAACCCTGTTTACTTACATGCCAATAAACCTGATTCTGGTTCTGACATGATACTTACACCACCAGCAGTAGTCCATAGTGACGTGAATCTGAGAAGTCCGGTGGGTAAGAGATCTTCAGAGGTAAATCTATGAGCATAAAAGAAAGTGAATTTAAAGTCAAAATGCAGTATAATTTGAATCTGTTGTAACAATTCAGAAACCAATAATCATTTCTCACCAAAATGTTCAATCGGAACACTCCTGAAGTCAGAAAGTTGGATCCTTTTGTACCTCAAGGCTGCCTTCAGGAGAGAGTTGTTCTCAAGGATGTAATAATCTGTAAAAAAAAAAATAAAAAAACCAACATTTACTACAAATTATTTAAGAACTGCTGCATACAACTGACCTGTAATAACCTGTGGATTTATTTCTTAATCCTGTGACATAATAAGATTAGATGAAACATTATTCTTTATTTAGCAGATTTAGTGGTGGATTTAAAAGGATATGACTATAATTAGATACTTCTGTGTGCGCGCGCGTGCGTGGTGGTGGTGGGGGTTAGCAACTAGCTTAGCAGATAGACAACAGGTTTCCCAAGAAAAACTTCTCTCCAAAGCTTTACTTGAGACTCACTAGAAAACGACAAACATACAAATAGAAAATGTATCACTTATATGTATTGTCTTAGTATATTTATACGGTATTAGACATTTAAGTTAATAGGAAATAAATCGCTAGCTCGATGCTAACTTCAACGGGAAAATCCTTAGACATGCTAACGATTAGCATCTACAGATTTATTTAAGATTTACAACGTCTCTTTATTCAGCAACAAGGGTTCACATCAAAAATACTTTTTACTATTCATTCCTACAACAACTGAACACAAAACACTCACAGGCAACCGTGTGTGTGTTAGTTCCTTCTTATCTCTGAACTGGCTACGGGAAGACCGGAAGTAAAAAATAGACGTTACTGCAGCTTATTCTGACCACTAGAGGGCCCCCATCACCTGCTTTTAACAACAGAACATCATATTAAATATACAGACAAGTAAGAGATGATTTACCACTGTGGTTTTATCAAGAAATATTTCAAACCCTATATTAATGTTTATTTTTAAGGAAAGATAAATTAGTCTTTCTTTTGTCTTTTGTTTGTTTGAAAAATCACCTTGCATTTATTTTCTCTCTCTCTCTCTCTCTCTCTCTCTCTCTCTCTCTCTCTCTCTCTCTCTCTCTCTCTCTCTCTCTCTCTC
>JAQQZY010000015.1:6683745-6697007 GCA_030068375.1 Ostorhinchus rueppellii
CTATCCTGAAAATTTCATCGAAATCCGTCCATAACTTTTTGAGTTATTTTGTACACAGACAGACAGACAGATAAACAGATAAATGCCGGCAAAAACATAACCTCCTCGGCGGAGGTAAATATTATAAATGAAAGGTATTCAAATTGTTATTATCAATATGATTATTGTTAAAATGTATTTATTTATTCATTATTTATCTCCGTCATTAATGGTGGCACTGAAATTATTGTTATTGTATGACATTATTGTTATTATTATTAGTGGTAGTAGTTGTAGTCGTATTGGTTATAGTAGTAGTAGTAGTAGTACTGGTACTAGTGTTGGTAGTACTGGTAGTAGTAGTAGTAGTAATAGTAGTAGTAGTAGTACTTGTAGTGGTAGTAGTAGTAATAGTAGTAGTAGTAGTACTTGTAGTGGTAGTAGTAGTAGTGTTAGTAGTAATAGTAGTAGTGCTGGTAGTAGTGGTAGTTGTAATACCGATTGTACTAGTAGTAGTACTAGTCGTAGTAGTAGTAGTAGTTTAAGTATAGCAGGAACAACATGACAACATTTTTTAAATACAAAAATCCAATCTAATCCAAAGCTCTTTTCTTTCCTCCTTCTATTCTCTTTTCTTTCATTTTCCTCCTTCCGTGTTGAACTTGTCAAACCTGTTTTTTTATCCGCACTAATTTAAATAAACTAAAAAATGAATCGCATACATAAATGTCCATTTGTGCAAAGCTCGACTACCTGAACAGCTCATCCTCAGGCCCAAAGCGCTCCAGAGCTGACAGTACGTGTCTGATGCAACACTGCCCCCCTGTGGCTTTACTCGCCTCGCCTTTTGTTCCATCTCTGTGATTTTTTCCCCCCATCCAATGTCTCACTAAGTAAGACTGTCACCCAATCTCTCCCTCATTCACTTTCTCTCTCTATCTGTCAGTCAGCTGTGTCCCATTCCCTTATTCAGTCGACGCTTCGCCTTCTCAGTCTGTCAGTCTCCTGCTCATTCAGTCAATCCATCCCTCTCTCCTTATTTGCACACCTCACTTCCATCCTCGCTCACTCCGCCTGCACTTTTCCCCCGATCCATCACAGTGCACGTCTTGGTTGTCGGGGTTTTGAGCTGTCAGCAGCACGCTACAGCCACTATTTTTCTTTGCAAACTTGATACTCTCTGAAAGCCACTAATGTTTTTTTTTTCCTTTTTGTTTTGTTGAACCTTCCTGCCGTCGCTCCGTCCTCTTCTGTGTTTTATTCTCTTTGGCCTCAAGCAGTTCATTTTGTTTCAGCCACTTGTCGCTACTACTCCTTTGCTTTATGGCACTCCAGTCCTCTGACTTGTTCCCACTCTGCTTTATATTTCTCTCTGGTGTCGATTGGCTGCAATTTTACCTTGTCTGCCTTTGCTGAGCGTATTTCTCATTTAATCGTACTCTGTGTGATTCACTTCCAACATTCAGAAGCACTGCGGTGTGCTTTTTAGGAAGGTACATCTTCATCACTGATACGGATGCACTGTCAAGGACCTGATCTAGCGTTGAAGATACACGGGAAGCAACGCAATTTTGTAGAGCACAATTTAGAGACTCAAGCAATGCAACTCAACATTCTACAGACTCTTTGATTCCATTTATATAGCTTTTTTCAGGAGATGCTGGATCATAAATTAACTGAATAAAGTTCCATTTTTACTTTGTAAACTTCTTTTTATTAAAGGTCCACAGACAAGACTTACACTTAGACAAACTTTATTGATCCACAAGGGAAATTCCTTCATCACAATAGATTAGTTGCAGATAAAACCACTCTTTAAAAACACTAGTAAAAAAAGGAAAGTAAGTGTGAAGATAAAAGCAATAAATAATAGAAATTGAAATCATGAATAAAGCAGAAAAAATACTAAATTTGCGTATGTAAAACAGTAAAATTTAAGTAAATATACATTATATACATACAGATGTGAAAGTGCCTAAGGTCTCACTATGCATCTAATTTTTTTCATCTAAAAACCACTGTCACAAACAGGCCTTCTCATAAGCCCCCTGAGCAAAAAAAAAGAAAAAAAAAGAAAAACACAATGGCCACTGCTGCAGAACTGTGACACAAAATATGGGTTTGTCTATTGTCACAGAACCAATCAAATGTTAACATTTGTACGAGAGCCAATCATATGGTGCTTTTCCACTGCGAACCCTACTCCGCTCCACTCGGCACGCTTCGGCTCGACACGACTCTACCCACTTGTCGGACCAGCACGGTTGTGTTTACACTGCCAGCCGTTACTAGTCGGGACTAGTTGAAGTGGATGGAGTTGGCGGAGTGGACACAGTTGTTTTCAGGCGACTAAAGTATTACGCCGCGGTCAGTAAAGTAAACAACAATGGAGGCACTGGATGAGGTACTGCTGCTGCTTACTGAAAACGCCTAAACAGATGCAGGTCTGTCTGGGGTGATTATTTCAGATCCCCGAGCTTCGTCACACGTATGACAACATTTCCTCTGACGAATCAGTGGACAGCACTGTTCACATGACATTTTAGTGCCGGCTCGGCATGGCTAGACCCACCTCTGAAACAGGTACGAAAAATCGTTACAGGTTCCAGGTCCAACCCCCAGTGGAAAAGGGCCATACTGGGGTAGAGTCGAGCTGTGCCGAGTACAGCCATTACGAAAACGTGCAGTGGAAAACGGCCAAAAGATACTGTTCCATGAAGTCATTATCCTCTTGTTGCCACAGTACTGTGGTCATATATGGCCGATACTTCAGTGCATTGTTTTGTGCATTTTGCTGCCACAGTACTGTGTTCGATGCAGCAGTGTGCAGCGTTGCTTCTCAGTTCTGTGTCAGTTCAGTGTATTAAGTGCTGTGGTCCAAATTCTGCACTCTGAACATTGTCTCAGTGACTGATTTATATGAATGTCGGATTTACCTACTGGCACTGTGCCCCCCATTTGACAATCTGCAGGAAAAAAAAAAAAAAACAGGAATCAAACCCTAGTCCTCTGCATTGTGGTCCAAAGCCGTACCTAGTGAGCTAAATCTCTGCTTTCTTGAGGTTTGACCTATCTGCTGTCTGGTTGCCTTGGTAGTTTTTGGGATGTGACATTTCAGTTACCAATCTACACATGATATAACGAGGGCTCTGATTGGCTATGTGGTAATAGGCAACTGGATATTCCATACCTCAGTACTGTGTCAATAGCCACTTCAGGAAAAGAAAAAAAAAGCCTACAGTAAAATAAATCCTCACCTTAAAGCAGTCTCTCTTTCTTGTTTGCTGTTTCCAGTTTCACTTGCATTACTTTGAAGAAGCCCAAAGCTTTGCTGAAACTTGCACAAGACTCTATGAAAATTGACCACTGAAAGTCATGGAAGTGTGAGTCAAAGTGGATAAAAGGTTTAGAGGGAGAGAATTTATCTCCCTTTAAGTACAAAACTATTGGACAAAACTTAAGGGTCACATTTGGCACAGGACCAGAGGCACATCTTATAAAGGCATTCAGGTACTTGGGTCCTCATGCCCTTAGGGGACCCCCAAAGGCTGACAAGCTCTTCTCCTCTGCAGTATCTTAGAATGTGGCAGCTGCAGTGGTAATAACTTACACTTACACAACCAATTGGAAATTTGCAATGAAATCTCAGAAGGAAACCCTCAAGATGTTCTCAATGAACAGTATTGATGAGCACTGCTTAACTTACCTCCCCAAG
This sequence comes from Ostorhinchus rueppellii, assembly GCA_030068375.1. Lineage (NCBI taxonomy): Eukaryota > Metazoa > Chordata > Actinopteri > Kurtiformes > Apogonidae > Ostorhinchus > Ostorhinchus rueppellii. Next base: position 6,687,440 of record JAQQZY010000015.1, read on the forward strand.
AAAACCATTTAGTTTATATGTTTACATTGAGCTAACGTACGTCCATTCTTCTAATATGAACACAAAGTCACACTTGGAAGGGCAGAAGCTGCACACATGTAACTTTTTACCGTTCTGTAAATGTTTCAACTTCTAACCAAATCAATATACATGTAACATAGATTTTAAGCTTGGGCTGGAATGAGTGAATGAACACTGTCTGAACGGACTCCCATAGAACTTTAACCTGGTGTCCAACAGACTGCCTGGAGCCTCTGCTAAGAAGTACACATAGATAAGTACAAGTGGTGCCATGCACAACTAACCCCACTCCTCACACATATTTGGGCTATTATAAATAAATAGGAAGTTTTTTTTATTTTTTTTAATTCATTTTTTAAAAATTGAACTTTGACATAATGTTCCCAAAATGTAATGACATCCATTCTCGGTCAGTGACAATCTAGAAACCAAATTTGGTATGAAATCAACCAATAGTTTTGCTGCTTAAGTGTTAACAAACAAACAAACTGAACCAAAAACAATACCCCTTGCCTACCCTTTTGGGGGGTGGGGTAGTAGTGACAATACAAAGTTCTTAGAATGCATCCTGAGTTCTATTTCAAATGTACCATGCACACTTTACCAGGCACAGTTTATCTGGACGACTATCTCTAGAACTTTCCTGTGAGGGCAGTGTTACATGTCTGAGTGTTGTTTCATGTTTATTAAAGACTGTACAGATCTGCACCTCAGGTGTTGAATCAGAGTGTGTTATTGGGTTAACTTCTGTGTTAAGTGAAAGTAAGTACAGAGGTGCTACATGTTGCTTTGCTTCTTATTGTTTGGAGTCTATGCTAGGTTAAGCTAAATGCATCCTGACCAGTAGTGACCTTCCCATCACCAATCCCCCCCACACACTTTTTTTTTTACCCTTAATTTTTAAGCTCCCTTATTGTATCCATACCTAACTTAATATCTTAGAAAACAAATAATGCACCGCTACAAATATGAAGTTTTACAGATTGGACTAAGCTGAAATTTCGACTTCCATCCACTATTTTTAATTCCCCTCTCCTCCATTCTTTGCTTATCTCCTCCTATCCTCTCTCCCTCTCCCTCTCTTCCTCTCTTGATCCCATATCTCGCTCTACCGTCCTTCTCTAATCTCTCTTGGTGTTCATCCCTCTGGGCCTATGCAGAGGCAGAACGCTGCCATAAACCTTGGCATTCAAACCAATGCAGCTCATGAATTTTAATACGCCACACACAAGAGTATGGGCAGGCAGGTGGGCCGTTGAGCTGCGTTCACACTCGCTGCATGTCTTTCCCCAGCGAGGGGACAATAAAACCTCTCTGACGTCATCACTGCAAGGTTCCTCTCTCACCGCTCAGCCCGTGGGCGCTGGGGGAATCTGGGTTTTATCGTGCCTGTTTGGGCTTATCTCAGCACCGAGCCTGCAGGCCAAGGTCAATTTCATGCCTGGGCAAGGGGATGCTCATGCTGTTGTGGGCAAAGCAGCTGCTCATCTCTGGAGGCGGGTCAATAGCAGGAAGATATAAACCATAAATTGACCAAAGCAAACGGTCTACTGTTGGAAAGGCAGCACAGTGTATCGACGCTACTGAGGTGTTTGTGCTCTGCTGCGCTACAATCCACACCATCATTCCCACTATCAATAGGAATGAAAATGAGCTGGCATTTTTGGGCTCAGAGGAGAGGAACGCAAGTAACTGAAAAAAGACTCAAATGAAATTTAATTAGGTACTCCACCGATTTTACACATAAATGTTGGTATTCTAGTCAGTGGTGTGATGTCCTTTGTGGCTCTGGAGCAGATTTGTCAAGGTCTAATGATGTCATCAGGGAAATTCCTCTGGCTTGCAGACCTTTAATAGAAAGTCCATAAGAAGAAACCTCAAGGGTTAAGGTTAGCAGACTTATGAGTTGGTAGAGTTTTGTCAGACCTCTGTCCATGTGCTACAGTATGTAGGTCAGAACAGAAGTCAGCTGATGACCCTGGATCATCTATCATAGTTATAGTGACATGTTGTAGGATTGTAGGAGGTTCAGGTGATTTAAGTTCCAAATTTCATCCTTTGTAATGTATCCATCTATCAACGAGCCTGTTTACATGCACACCAATACTCCGATCATTATCCAGTTTACGGAGCTGTCCGATTATTTAAGTGACCATGTAAAGTGTAATCTGATATGCTCCATCAAATAACAGTAATTAACTGATTATGAGAAATCAGATTAACACACCTGGATTTCTCCCCAATACTCTGATGTCTTTCTGCATTGTATAGAATTTAATTTGATTTATTTTGTTCTTTTATGTCTGCACATGTGTAAACCCAACTAAACAATTGTAGAGAACAGAAGTGACAGTCAAACATAAGCAGAAGACCATAACAGGAAGTTTAAGTCTACCATCGCTCTGTCCAGATGTAGTCTGAAAGAAATCCAATAATGGACTGGAGGGTCTAAACAAGGGTTTTTAATTCACACATTTCTTAAGTGCATCTGAATGTGTTAGATCTGATTATTACAACTGTCTGATTACTGCCAGATATTGGACTTTTATGGTGGTGTAAACAGGCTCACTGACATACATGCACATGGTATTTACCACACACATGTATTATTAAACATGCTCTCTGGAGGATGCTACTTCTCCAGCCACTTCAGGTTTTTTATGGTTTCACATTCATATTGAAAGCCAAAAGAGCAAGAAAAAATGCTCACAGATGCATTAAGCATTGTTTGTCAGCTGTCGTCACAACAGGAAGCCAGAAGAAGGTGAAGAGGAGTCCATGGGGAAAGGGAACAGTGGAGTGAAGCAGAGAATACCACCCATATAATGACCACTGATGTAAATATTACACAAAGATCCGAACTTTATTAAGTAGCATATATGCTAAAACAAATGCTTTTATGATAATTATTAGTCCACCAGGGTACTATAAATTTCTGGGGAGAACCCTGCTATTTTTTTTTTTTTTTTCAATTCAAATTTGACTATTTTTGTGTATTTTTTCGCCCAATATGTTAATGAAGTAGGTTATAATGAAATAATAATTATCTCTTCATATAGATGAAGTCGTGCTGTAAAAACAAGATACCAAGCATGGGTATGTTAAACTTTTCTTCTTTTTTTTATATGGTATATAGAGACAAAGATCTAAAGTATTAAAAAAATGGCTAAAATAGTGCTCAGGACTTAAAGGGTTAATTAACAGGTCTCAAACACTTTTGCAGGACATTTCTTGCATTCATTTTCTGATCTGGTTCTATTCGGTACATTTCAGGTGTTTCTGTTTGTACTGCTGCTTCTTCTTCTTCTAACCCTAACACGTTTGAGCCTGCGCACATAATTTCTGTATTTTCTCATTGCATCTGAGGGAAAGAGAATCAGAAATAAATATGTATGCTCATTTCACCTCTGCAAAAAGAACAAAGCTAGAGGTGGAATAAGAATTTAGCTCAGCACCGTCCATCTATTTTTATAGTGAATTATTTGCAGACAACATGACGTGAGTAGTTTTCAAAGGGACTATTTTCCACTTCTGGAAGGGCTTGAGTAATTTGTACTTTGACATGACAAAACTGTTCAAATGCCAACAAAGATTGGCCTCAAAATCCAGCAGGATGAAACCACGCGTTGTTCAAGTGCAAGTGTTGATACGGCTATTCAGTTGAAGGGTTTTGATGTGTTAGATTTTTTACATGTTTTTTTTTTTTTCATCAGCAGTCACATCAAACCGCTCTAATTGCATGACTTATACTTCAGCGCTCAACATCGCCTCTTTCACTCTAATAAGTTCCCTTAACACCGCACTTTGATGTCTGACTTTAACTAACTGTAATCTCTCTACACCTTGCAAAGACATCGGAGCCTTTTAACGGGACTACGGGCCCCATTCTGTCATCGACCTCTCATGAATTAGATTCCCCTGGCCACCGATGGCAAAGGAGATGAAGGGGAATCAGGTTAGGGAGTAAGGAGATTAAATGGAGAGTGCCGGTTTCAAAAGCTTCTCTGTGGTTAGGTATTTAAGTCAAACTGCTGTTGTAGTGCACTGAAGGCTGAAGTGTTGTTTGGTGGAGTGAGGCAGTTTCTATCATCTGGCATCACATGGGACACACTTAAGAGGGGTTCGACTGTTTTCCTGAGCGTTCAGTTACAGTATGTGTGTTTGGATGCTGGTTTGTTTGCTGTGTTTTCCTTGTGGGAGCCAGTGGGCTGATTCAAAGTTCAAAACACATTATTAGCTTTTCGGGACTAGCTTTCAGAGGCTTTTTCAGCAAATGTGAGTGTTGGTGAGTGTGAGGGCTGAAAGCATTGGACCCTCAGAAGTTAAAGAAAAGCACTTTTAGTGATTTAACCCATAAAGACCCTGAAGCGTTAGACATCTTGCAGCAGTCTAGCATGTCAGTCACCAATGGTAGCTAGCTGGCAAAGGTTAATATTCACGGGATAAAAGACAACAGTCCGCCATTCATCTTGGTCAGGGAAGATAAGATAAGATAAGATAATACTTCATTAATCCCACAACGGGGAAATGCAGGAATTCCAGATACAACTGACCAAGATTACATTAAACAAGACAGGGATACAGGTACAGTTGCACTGCCGATTCGCCCCATGTGAAACTCAACACAGACCGTTTATTCTGCACATGCTCAGAACAACATTCCAGTGCATGTAGCTGCACACGCGCTATGACGTCATTGTGCATGTTATTATAACATGCCTTTGTAATCATATGAACAAATATGCTTAACAGACCTAAACCAACATCTGGACTTAAATGTTGAATCCCTTTTGATCCAATACAGACTGTGAAAGGGGGACCTCACGATCCTTCTGACTTTCTGGGTTTTAAGCAGGAGGTGTCAGAAAAGTTACCACAGGTATCATACCCGGCCTAAGGCATAAGTGAACTAAGTGCCTGCTTCAGGCCCCACAGCCACTGGGCCCCTAAGAGCATTTAAGGGAAAAAAAAAAGTATGAATGCGTGATGATTTATACATGATCAAAATGACACTAATTGTACAAAAACACACTTTTATGTGGTGCTGTTGATCTAGACCTAGTGGTTCTTACTGCCACTGTTTAAATGTGTAAACTGCTGCACCCTAATGTGGGCCTCCTGCTGTGCAGCGCGCACTACGCATCCAACTCACAAGTACTTCCAATCAAAACAATGTCAAAACAAAAAAGAACATACTCTTGGTGGGGCTCAGAAAAGAAAAAGGAAGAAAGAGGAAGAGGAGGAAAAACGCAAATAAAACCAAACATTGAAATGGAGGGCCCCAAAATCCAATTTTGCTTAGGGCCCAATGGAGACTTGGGCCGGCTCTGACAGGGATAACTGGCTTGTGGCGGCCAAGCGTTCATAGCGATGTCCCTTTTTGATCCTTCGATGTCGGCTCTTCTTATCATTGTGAAGCAGAATTCACCAAGTGTTGGATTGGTCACCCTCTAACAGGGAACATGAGCTGGGATTAGACCTGGACCTTATATGTGCAAATGTGGGAACGGAACTAGTTATCAAATGTAACAAATTAAGCAGGAATTCAAACAGGTTATTGAAATCCTTGTCATCAATCCATGTAAATAATTGGTGTAAAATACAGTTTATCGTCTTTTCGTGGTCATCGGATATGACCCATTTGGACGTTCTGAGGCTCCGTAGTGAACGTGCAGACTGACCTCAGTAAATGCTGTTGTATGTCACACCAGTTTTTATGGCATTTGGCGTGCTATACCTACGCATCTTTGACCTTGGCATATGTTGTTCAACGATATTTGATTGCATGTCAATTTAGGCTAACATCTCTGGTTCGCATAACCCTAACCCTGACCCTCAGTGTGGGGTATTTGACGCATCGATTCAGGCTGAACAGGAGGCTAATAATGGCATGAACATACATGTGGAAAGCTTATAATGCGTACAGATAACACGCCAAATAAAAGTCATAAAATCACACTTGAACATGGACACACCATCATCTTCTACAACACTGATTCACCAGTAAAACCAATAGAGTTGGATCAATGAAAATGGATGGAGACACTGGGTTTATGTTCAGTTACTGATAGATTTTACCGAAAAAGACCGTTTTTCTTAAATGCATTAAGCACAATTGGATGTACTAGACTCCATTTAAAAGGGAACACGTCCTACTTTTTTGTTTAACCCATGAAAAGCCAAACATCCACTGTTACCAAAAATCATTTACTGTTTAATTCCTGTTGATCCATTAATCCTATCAACACGTGTAAATAACTGGTGTAAAATACAGTTTGTCATCTTTTCATGGTCATCAGATATGACCCATTTGGATGTTCAGAGGCTCCGGAGTTACCATGGAAACACTGTCATCTTCTACAACGTTGATTCACCAGTAAATCAATAGCGTTGGATCAATGACAGTGGATGGACGCACTGGGTTTATGTTCAGTTAGTGATAGATTTGAATGAAAAAGTCACTTTTTCTTCCGTTTTCTCTGTTCTATAATAACCCTCAACTTTAATCTGAGCTTTTATGAACATTTACATGATAAGGGAATTAAATAATGAAAGATATCAGGTTTTGACTGAAAAAAAAGTAAAATACAAAGGATAATATTAGAATAAATAATGATATATCCTACAAAAAAGGTTATATAGAGAGAAAATGTGATTTGGGAACTGTCACAAAAGTAGCACTGGGTTTGTATGAGTATAGATGTGGTTGTCTTGAGAGGAATTATCCATTATTATCCATTATTTTAATGTCATTGTATATATATGCAAACTCAAGTTCTCTTTCCATCTGGGACAACGACACATTGAATAGATGATCCCTTGAAGCCTCCATCAGTGCATGACCACAGATGAAAGCAGATCAGAAACATAATAGAACTATTCTTTGAGAAGATGCATAAAGTGCTAGACCTCATTTGCAAGGGAACATGTCCGACTTTTTGGTTTAATGTGGCAAAAACATAACCTGAACTACATCGGCTCACACATGGTCCACATGTACTCCTACCCCAAACCTCTGATTGGGTTGCCGGCAGTTTAGGGTTAAAAAGGTTAATGGACACTGGGAAAAGTACTGAGATTGGCATTTTTTATATTCACTTTATATGTTTTTGTCCATTTTGGAGAAGAAAAATGCACTTTTCAGCCCGATATCTGTAGATCCTGTGATGACTGGCCTTAATAATACATTTTTACCCCGCCCCAAAAGGGGAGGCAAGAGGTATTATTTTTAGTTTGGTTTGTTTCTTAGTTTGTTTGTTAACACTTTAGCAGCAAAACTATCGGCTGAATTCATACCAAATTTTTAGTTTAGTTTATTTCAGACGCAAACATAATACAGAACACAGAATAACAACAACAATGAAACAAAACAAACAACCCACAAACAAAAAAAACCCTAAATAAAAAAAAGAACAATTGGGCCTGAAAGGAAGTAGGTAGAAGCAAACGCTTATCCAGTCCTACCGCCGATTCCAGTCCTCAGACTGTTAGAACTTAATCACCCACTATACAACATAAGATCATGATCATCTATAAACACAGCCCTACAAACATGTGCACACATACACATACAGACACACACACACCACTTTCTATTTACATCTGTACACCAACCCACATCCACTCCTCTATATTTATACACACACACACACACACCCTACAACAGAACAGTCAGAGCATCCAATAATATTCACACCCTTCCTTGAACCAGATACTGTGAAAAGAACATTTCTTTGTACATTTTTTATTTAATTTTTGAGTTTCTGGAGACTGTCTGAGACAAACTGACTTTATAGATCCCAGTGACCCAGAATAGATGTGATGACATTTTGGGAAAAGTAGGTCAAAGTTCAAATCTCCCCCCCCCCCCATTTACTTATAAAGGTCAAAATATGTCTAATGCTGACAACAGCACACGCGTAGCCATGGTGACATCAGCTACGCTAGGTGTTAGGGGTGGGGTTTGTTGTTCCTGGCACCACTTGTTGTGCTGTTGTTTTTGGTATCAGCCGTGTCCTGTGGAATCACTGCTTTTCACTCTCACTTCCTTTTATATTTTAGAGGTTTAGGCAGCAGTGCTACTTTGAGCTCTGAGACTCGTTTCTGAATTTGGACAGGTAACACAGTTTGTAGGTTATTGCAGATTATTTAAATTACCTGTTAGCAGCAAAACAGAATGTAACCCATCTCACCTTTGCATTGTGTAGCTGACATTTAAAAAACATTAACATTTGCTTCTATTCAAACCCTTTAGCCCCTGATGTGTCTGTGGTGCTCATTCTGAATGTATGATTTATTTTAAATATTCATAAAACTTCAACTGTTTGCTTAATAAAAAAATTCTTTCACATGCTGATAGAATACAGCTTGTTCTTTCCATAGACATCTGAGCATGCTCAGTGCACCCCCTCTCCACCTGTGGAATCGGGGGCAAAATACAGACCAGTGAGTGAGACTTTTTTTTTTTTTTTTTTTACACCATTTTCATTTTTAGTTTTTCCAGTTGTTTGCAGTGTTGTGGGGATTTTCCTATATTTGTTTTCCTGAGTTTTGACTGTATCTGCTTTTTGGAGTCGAGTAAAAGTCCTGCCATGTATTTATTCCAACTGTTCACTCCTTATCAGGTAGATGGGATACTGAGTGGCACCACCCACACAGATAAATAAACACGAGAGGGGCCGTCGTCAGTGGTTGCCTCAAGCGGAAACATCCAACTCTGGCGGCCATCTTGGTACAGGAAGCTAAGCCCCACCCCCTTATGAAAACCTACACATGGCAGTGGTATTTCATGGTTAAAGCTAAAAATTAGGATTACCCATAGTCTCACAACTGTACATTTTTATAGAAAAAATAAAATATAGAAACAAGCAATAAAACTGGCGACTTGTCCAGGATGTACCCCGCCTTCGCCCTAAGTAGCTGGGATAGGCTCCATGCGACCCCCATGACCCTAGTGAGGATAAAGCGGGGATAGAAGATGAATGAATGAATGAATGAACAAGCAATAAAAAAGAAAATAAATTTAAGCATAAATATTATTAATTGAAGGAAACATCATAACTTAATCACACAGGCTTTAGAAAATATGGGCATTTCGTGTGCAATATAGACCTAAATGAATTTTTTTTTTAAAAAAAGAAAAAAAATTAGCAGTAAGCATATTTATATTGCATGTAGATTCTAATATAGTTTTAATAATTACACAGTTAATTGCTTAGTAACATAATGATCTAACATTTGGAAAAGGTGAAAACTGTCAATCAAACTGTAATTCATAACGTAATCATACAGGTTTATAAATATGAAGAAAAAAAACAATGGCTTTTTTTTTGTAAATATGAAATTATCAGAATATAAAACACTTGTAAATACTCTAGCATTTATCCAGACACTTTCCATAATAGATGTATGATAAAATATTGATGCTATGGCCTGTTGATTTTTTTTAACAATGTCCTTAGTACATTTCAAATCAAATCATCAAATCAAAGTTTATTTATATAGCGCCAAATCATAACAAAGTTATCTCATGACACTTTACAAATAG
>JAQQZY010000015.1:6764512-6780889 GCA_030068375.1 Ostorhinchus rueppellii
TCTATATATGAAGTACAATGATGTGAATTGTGCTAGAGGTTCAGATAAATGACCACCTGCTTCCTGGGGTGCATCATAGGCAAATGTGCAGCAGGAAGGATGAAAATCAAGACCTCCATGTTTGAGGTCAAGGTTTTCATCTGAAAAACAGTGAAGTATCCTGTCCAGGTAGTGGATGAGTTGTTGAGTGAGGGACATCTTGGCTGTCCCTCAGGAGGGGGAATCTGGTCTTTTCTGCTTTTGCTGCTGCCCCTGCAACAGAGGTAAGGGCATCTATATGGCATCACAATACTCTTGGGATAACAGTTATAATGCATATTTTAAATATAATGCTATACATTTCAATTTCTGCCTGGTGATTGGCTGCAGTACAGCTCATAAAGCCCACGCCCTTCATGTTATTCTGTTGGGCATCAACCAAACTAAAAACTCTAAGTTCACGTCTTTTCATAAGGGTGATTTTGGACTTGTAGTAGAATTCATCAGGTAGATCTGCCTTCATGTCGTCAGCTGTCTGATCAGTTACTCCCACCTTTCTGAAGTTTGGTCATTTGGTCATTTTAACCCTTAAAGTAACATTTTCCAATGCATGAGGGCCAGCTGATATCTAAACAATGCCATAGCTTAGGTATTAAAAAAAAATGGTTAAGGTTACAAAACAGAATAGGAAAGGGTTCAAATAAAAGAGGCAAATGGAGAATGAAATGAGCCAAAGAACCCTTGTCTCCTGTGGTTCACAAACTTTAGTGTTCTGCTATAACAACATGATCTGCAATAGTGTAGTTGAGCCAAACTAAACTCAGAATGTCTTTTTCCTCCGAGTCTACAAACGTGTATTGACAGTGTTGACTTGTGGGATCAGGAGGACACAGGTTAACACTGGAGTGATCACACGATTCCTCTCCTATCCCACATTGCTGGATTTGGCTGTGACAACTCTCTCATGTTACAACCATTTCTCCCTGTTTTCACTTCATATGTATGGTAATTCAATACACGTACATGTATGGCATTGATTGCATTACAAATTTGGAGCTGCCTTCAAAGATGAAATTGATTTCCATCAGTGTAAAAGAAATATTTCATAAAGAAATGTATTTTTCCAAAACTTAAACAAGATCATGTGTTTCATTTTCACTATACCCACGCTGTGTAAAACTCTTTACCTGAAACGTAAGCGGATGCTGACATTAACCATGAAACGATTCCCTGTTGTGTGTTGTGAGCTGCATGTTTAATGTGACCTGGGATATCTACTCAGCACTTGGTGTGACAGGTTTAATTTCTCCGTCAAATTCATTAGTAAACCTGAGTGTACACCAGTCCAAGATAATATTCCATTGATTCCGTTTTCCTGCAACCCGATGTGGGAAAATGTTTGAAACTAAATTATAAACAGAATGATAATTGTACCTGAGGATTGTAATTAGTCCATTCCTCAAACTCAAATGTGTCTTCCTGGTTTAAGCGCCTCATTATTCAACATGTATTACCGTCTTTTTAGAGTCAATTTTTTAGACATTACTTTCCTCTTGGAGATAGTCAGAAACACCCCTAACAAGCAATATTTAATGATGCACTAAAGGAAAGTATGTCCAAATGTATCTGAAACAAAATGACACACAGAAGAGGCCCATTCTGCATCTACATGGTTAATGAACATAACAGTGTGCAGATATCTGTTGTTGAACTTCATAATTAGACCCGTTCATTTTAAAAGAACTAGTATATAGTCTTTTCCAGTGATTTATTTTAGGATCGTGAAGTGTTTTTCATAGAACTGTGAAGGATTTTATTTAAATTAGAAACTCGAAGATTCCCCTTGTTCCCTTTAACATGAAGACTGAATGCATTTCGGCTTTGCATGTTTTTTTATGCCTCGAACACTGAGTGGATGTTCCATGAACCTACTCTGATGGTTCCACAAAAAAGGGTGGTTGTCATAAGATTAATCGAAATGGTCTTTTTTTTACAATGCAAACATTACTTGGTGAGCGAAACACATACTTCCATGCCTCGTTCTGTACTGGGACTGTGATAACTAGGAATGGGAATCAATAACTGGTTCTTTTTGAGAACCGGTTCCCAGTAGCTCGATTCCTTGGATTCGATTGCCTGCCTGCTTAATGATTCTGCTTATCGATTCCGCCTTCGTTGCACATGCGCAATGACGTCACACGTACGTGGCATTGTTTTGGTCAGAATATAGCCAACATGGCGTTGAAACCGAACCAGTCTAAAGAGATGACACCAGGTCCACTTGGAACACTGTCAAAGCTTCATTTTCTTCTAAAGGGTGGAATCCCTCCAGCATGTGATTAATACGTTTGATTTTCTACTTAGCATTTAGCAGCTTAGCTAGCAGCAGGACGCCATCCGGGGTTAGTTCCGGTTCCGGTAATCAACATCGTATCCCCTCAAATACAAGTTTCCAAAGGCAGAGAAAAGGAAATGAGGTGCACAACAACGGGAGACGGGCCGGGTCCAGCTCACGTAGTAGAAATGCGGCAATAGAGGAAGTAGTAAAGTGTCTTTAGGTTCGTTTTCACTGTATGCAACCCCCCCCCCCCAAAAAAAAAAAAAACAGGCTGGTGTCATCTGTTCTTTTTATTTGTATATACTATATGTTATATTTTTTCTGTAGCGATGGAAATATAAAAGACCGGCAATGCAAACATACCTGTTTTTACTCTTTTATTCCCCCACCCAATGAGAATTGATAAGGAATCGGATCGATAAGCAAAATCAATAATGGAATCGGAATCATTTAATTCTTATTGATTCCCATCCCTAGTGATAACTTTAGGTCAAATATGAAAAATTATTTGAGTAGTAGTAGGAATAATTATAATAATAATAATAATAATAATAATAATAATAATAATAATAAAACCTTTTTTTTATAGGTACCTTTCTTGGCACTTAAGGACACCATACATTCAACAACAAGTGTGTGAAACAAGCAATAAAAACATCGAGTACAAAGTAAAAGACAGGTTAAAAAAACTTGACAATGCAGTTGTGGTCACAGAGAGAAAGTGGTCGTAAACAGATGAGTTTAGAGTTTGAATTTGAAGAGAGGGAGTGGAGTGATGTTCCTGAGCTCTGGTGGCAAGGAGTTCCAGAGTTGAGAGGAGAGAGTAAGTTGCAATAAGTTAATAACAAATAAATAAATATGTCGATAAATACAGTGATTTAAATCTTGATAAGAGTCAGATGGAGTTAGCTTAAAGGATCTTTGTGTTCGCTGTTCCATGGTCACATGTAAAGTGAACACTCGTTTCCAGAGATGATCTTCAACATATTTGCCTCGTTTTGTGAAAACCATCTCATCTAAAGCGTTTCCACTACGTCGTACCGGCTCAACTCAGCTTTTTAGCATTTCTATTGAACCTGGAATCTGTTACCCGGGGCTAGTTTTTGGTTTCACCTCCGCCAAGGTTCCAAAATGGGGAACCGATACCAAAACATGACATGTGAACACTGCAGACCACTGATTGGCCGAGTTGTCTCTGTGTTATTCAATATATTTATGTACTTATGACATTGAACTGACTAAGTGATGCACCCCCAGATCATAACACTGCCCTGCTGGCTTATAGGGTAGGCACTAGGCATCATGGGTAGTCACATCATCTGCCTCTCTTGTCACCCTGATGCGTCCATCACTCTGGGACAGGGACAGTGTGGATTTGTTGTATTGAGGTGGGGACGTTTGTATTGGTTGGACAATGTATTTCAGCAACTAAACACAGGAGTAGTTGAAAAAAACATAACAAACTGGGCATTTAAACAAACTTGAGACCTAGGATACAAACTAAAATCACACAAGGTTGAAACATTGTACTTTTAAAACTTCACCGTTTCTCTGCTTCACCTTATTAGAGAGAAGAATTTGTACAGGTCACCATAGATGGGGTGATATAACCTTCTGTCCAGCAGGGTGACCTGTGGTTCACAGTTTTTCTTTTTCTAGGTCTGATTTTCCTTCTAAGAAAGAGGATATGACAGTATTTACAGGTGAGTAAATGAAACAAGAATAACCGTATGGATTTCTCTTTGGAGCAGAGTTAGCTGAGTTTGACATAAGTCCACCTGTCGTCACATTATGTAGCAGTCATTTTTTAGGTATTCCAGCGTAGAAGTGTCACACATCATCACTTTAATTTGTCACCTGTCTGTATCGTGACTGAAACAGTCGTGGGTTCACTTTAATCTGTCATGTGCGTGTAGGTGGTGTCAGTGTGTGTATATGTGCAAACACACATCTGAATAGTGGGCATGTGTCCGCGTATAGTTACCATATGCTCATCAGTGGATGTGTTTGGATTTGTGTTTATGTCTGTCTGTCAGCATATGGAAACCTTTTAATCACCAGCGTGTAAAAATGACATGTTTTTTCATTTAAATTATGTTTTTTTTTTCTACTCTTGTTTTCTAACTGGATACTAAGTGCTTCATGATGCCATTTTGAAATGCATGATATGATCTGAACAATACATCTTAGTCCACCTAAGAACCTTTTACGTGCTGTGTCAACAAACATTGCTTTTGCTAAATGCTGTTACAATGAGATTCAAATATTTGCATATGCTCAGTTTTCATTGCCAAGCGTACTGTACTGTATGTTTTCCTCCAACCCCATTTGCAAACAATTCACCGCATTGTTGTTCTGCATAAAATTAAACATAGCACATCACTCTTCAATAACCAATATTTCCTTCTTCAGGTTGCCATAAGCAGACTGCTACAGGCGATGTGCATGGTTGAGCATGCATGCATTGTGTAATAGGTTCTTTCAAAGACTTCTAGGTTTTGTTCCACGGCTACAAAGCCCCATTGTGTGCACAACACTCAGTGCACAGCGAGCGGTGGATGAGGCTAATAGACTGGCCATACCTGCAGGCAAAACTGGATTCAACCAACACAGTGAAAGGCTACCTACTCTTCATATTGACAGACCAAACCAAACCATGAGAGCTCCACGTATAGAAAGGAGAAGCATGCAGGAGCTATAGCTAATAGACTCACAGCTATTTACTTTAAAATATAGGGTTTCCTGTGCCCATTCAAGTCACATATGCAGCATTTCTAGTAGCTTTTCAGATCCTTTAATCTACCAACATCAGAGAGTGGCTAATCCTATGATAGTAGAGGCTACACTACCTGAAAACCTGCACCATAATCGCCTCTGTTTAGTTGCAAAATACCTGGAATTTAACAACAGCTATTTGTTCGTTCTGGAACTCAAATAAGAAAGACTGATTAGGTTTTTTAACACAGAAAAAATAAACCACTTCATTTCCCTGCAGCCCCATGTAAATTTTTGTGTGGTTCCCTTAATTGGGTCTACAGCTTCATTTTTATCACTTTATGTAGCAGTATAAACACATGTGGCCTGAAGCATCAATGTGTGGCTGTTAAAACATGGCCATGCCTTGAATACTAAATGGCTTAAGACTTGTGTATTATTCTGTCTACTGGATGTCTTGAGCTACAGTTGGTCCTAAAAAGCATGTGTGTTTTTGTGTGTGTGTGGCATTTGTCATAACACAAGCACTTTTTGCAGTGGGCATATGGGACATTAGATATGCAAGTATAACAATTTAAAAGAGCTTATAAATATGCAATTGGCATTAAACTTTAACAAACTGACATAATGATGTTGCTTTGGGTGCAAATCAACTGCAAAATAAAGGATAAGAAGACAGAAAAAAACTATTTGTGGACACAGCTGGGTGATCAATATGAAAAATCATTAGCCGTAGTTGGAAATAGAACTTATCCAAATTCAAACATGTCCAAAGGATTTGACTGAACAGCCTAATTGTCTTTTAGAAGAATTAATTAACTCCATGTTCATTCGGGGACTGGATCAGTCACATCATAGGGGATTTGGTTTGCTTCAGTAAGAGGGCACTAGTTACGAAGCCTTCTAGAAACATTCTCTTTGAAGCTGCACTCTCACCGAGCAAGGGACAAGATCAATTCTGTTCAATTTTTTTTTTTTTTTTTTTTGCTTTGAAGGGGAAATAGCTCTGTCATCTCACAGAGTCCATCACTATTCAAAAGGGACACAAAAGACTCATCCCTGTTTACTCTATGTTATGAAACCAGAAAGCCGGTGATTTGCATTTTAAAGCAGACTTAACCATATTTGATTACCTCTGTGTTTGTGCACATAAGAGCCTCAATGGGAAGCACCTAAAGAAACCCTTTTATCCAACTGCAGGCACTGCGCACAACCCCTGTCCATGTAGAGATCACGTGTTACCTGCAAATACCACTCATCTCATCTCTCCATTTTCAAGGCTAGATTTGACTTCTCTGCTGTCTTACAGCCTCTGTGACCTTCCCTCCCTGTTTTGCAACATCCTGTAATGAGGATGCGGGCTGTTGTTGTCTGCACTGTGATTTCACGGGTCACGGTAACTGGGGTTTGCTCACCTTGCTCATGCAATGGACTCCAAATGAGGTTTTAAGCCCTCATCTACTTCTTCTCCTACCATCAGCTCCCTCCATTGGGTCTTTCTTAGAGTAATGCGTGGCTTGGAAACTGGATTGCCTGTTGAAATCTTCACGGCCGCTGGCAAAAAACATGTGTCTGTGTGTGTGTGTGTGTGTGTGTGTGTGAGAGAGAGATTCTTACCCTCTAGACACAAGCAAGAGAAAGAAACCAACCATAACAGTATGTTATTTTCTCTTGGATTTATGATTACTGTTAGAGGTTCCCTTTCATGAAAGAAAAATTAGGAAGGAAGAAATGTGTATTCTGAGTTTGAGCATCTATTTATTAGCTGAACAACACAGATGGTATAGGGAATATTAGATGGCAAAACATAAACATTGTGTGAGCGCAGGCATATGTGCTGCAGGTGAGCTCATTATATTAATGAGCTACAGCTAAATGGAATAAATTTAAACAGAGAACACACATAAACTGACCATTTACTGTTTAACAGGTGGGAAATAATCAACATATTTAATGGAAACATGCTTTTTCTCCCAGCTGCAGTCCAAGAGGGGAGCTGGTCCTGCGGTGTGCTAATGCTCTGAATTCCAGAGTTTAGAGAAGATGTGGATTGGAGCGGATGTACATGTGTGACTTTTAGCCCTGCCTACAGTAATAGCTGCCATGGCTGGACTTAGCAAGGTAGAGGACATGTCAAGTACCCAGAAATGGTTCACTGACTTCACTTAAAATGATGGTTTTACAGACTGACACGCAGGCTGGCAGGTAGTCAGTGAAGTGCAGGTGTACATGCAGGTGGGGTCATAGGACTGGTGGAGGTCAGAACCAGGAAGGACAAGGAAAGCCTAAGCAGGGAATGGGCAAAAAAGCAACCCCCAAAAGCACAAACGAAAACAAAGACCTGTAGCACACAGCAGTGGCTGAGGAGGGGGAAGCATCCTGTTGATGCTGAAGTTTCCCTTCATTTGTACGATCATTTTCTGTTGCAGTTTAATCCTCTGGTGGTTCTTTAAAGGTTGTTTAAACATGGAGAATCTGATGAACTGTATTGCTTCTTAACAACACAGCAGCAAATGAAAAACAACAAAGGGATTGTGGAAATGTGGATGTTATATTTAAAGGTAAAATAACATTTGATAACCCATTATAAAGGCAGTTGAACATCACTTAATATTAGAGTTTAACTTCTGAAATAAGAGAACCTGTAAAAAAAAAAAGTGTTGTTGTTCTTGAGTAAGACATAAGAAACTGTATATATGATAATTCTTCAAAGAGAACTTTACCATGTTTACAGCTGTGCTCTGTACGGTCTCTGCGCTCCTATTGGCCAACATCACAGAGGTGTTGAAAGCTCGTGGAGATGTTCTGAGATGTGCTGCTGTATGTTTGGACGTCACAGTGCACGTCAGAAGCAGTGTGCTGTCATCATTATATCACACTACATAACACACCTGATGCCCTTTGTTGTTCCTCACGTATACCTACGCCTCACAAGGATGAGACCGTTATCCACATCTTTCCCTCTGCACTGAAAAAAATCAGTTCAACTTCTACATGAAAATAATATGTAAATCAGTTGCAAATAAAAAGTGATGTTTACCAAAAATGATTTATTTGTGTTAAGTATTCTCAATTTTTATTTGCTCAAATAGCATAATTTTTTTTTTTTACATATATCTAAATGTTTTCTTTTATGACACTTATACAAACTAACCTACGTTAAACCAACATGAATTCTTCATGTATAGTATGTTCAATTACACTATTGTAGATCAATATCATTTTTCTTATTTTTAGTGTATTCAATTACCATCTGTTAAAGCAACATGAATATTTTGTATAAAGTATTTGCAATATTTTCTTACATTAACTTCATTTCTTTAAGTAGGTCTTATATGATTAAGTTTTAAATCTTCTGCATACTTTGTGTATATGTCCTAAATAAAATTAAGCTATTTCTATACATGAATTTATTCAAATAAATTAATGCAGCCAAACCAAAAACTAAAATTACCAACAAAATTAGAGCTATGGAGAGCAGACACTTTAGACTTAATTCGACACAAAAACGCATGCTGTGTGTAGATTTAATTAAATATGACCACATATAAAACAATACTCTCCAACCGTCACATAGCTAATGCAAGTGCGAACTTAAGCTAACCTTAGCACTGATATTGTCATGTTCATGGTGCTAATGGCATATAACCTTGGCTGTGTGAAAACAGTGCATGAAGTAATTCTGAATAACGTTTTATAAGATTTAATTCATCCTTATCTTATAGAGTCATCCAAAGCAGCATAATTCTTCAAGTCCCAGAGAAAAGATGGCCGACTGCTTATTTAGTTTTCCCTCCTAAAGCAGGACCCCAGGAGGCGGAGCTTCCAGACCAAACATAACTATTTTCTTTTCTTTTTTTTTTAACATGACTGAACCTTACTGACATTACATCCATGGAAATTACAAGAACTCAACACGACTGACATAAGTTTGGAGGAAGAATATAAATAAATCGTGTTAAATATATGAACTACATATCTGAAAATTGAACAACCCTCCCTTTCCCTCTTTTTTCAGTGTATTATTGAAAAGGTGTCTCGTTAAGATCATTTCTGAGTTGTCTTTCTAGTCATCGACCGTATTTGACAGAAAACCGTCCTCATCCTCAACCTTACCTTTTCATCCCTTCAAACCCTTTCCCTTCAGTACCTGCTACACCTCCTACACCATCACATCCTCAGAAATGGGTCTACCCACCATCAGGGCCATCTTAACACATGCCTCTGGGCCCTATGAGCATAGGGGCCCCAAGCTAATTAGTGTATGTTAACCCTTCAGTGCACCTTGTATCATATAGAATACACAGCGATTAAAGGTGTAAAGTTACATCACTAATTGCTAATTTAAGTTCTTTTTTTTTTTGCTTTTTTCAGTTATTTTTATTTATTTGTATTTTATGCTTACATTTTCCCATGATTTTTTATATAGACTTGTTTTATTTTGTACCACATTTTTCAATCATTTTATGTAGATTCCTCATATTGTACTAAAATTTTTCAATATTTTTTTACAGATTTTTTTTTAACAAAACATTTTCAGTCTTTTTTTTTTCCACAGATTTTTTTTTTGTTTTTTTTTTGACTGGAATTTCTACAGAAAAATAATTTCAGAGAATTTGAAATCTGTATTCCTAAATGTTGAAATAACATTTGTGTTCATATGCATGATGGAAACCAACTGTAAAGGAGACTTTTCTTTTTTTAAGACTGAAACTTATCCAAAATCAGCTTCATAGCACAGTGGGGTAGCATCGTTTCAACCGGCTTTCACTTATGTGCATGGAAAATAACATCCTGTGTGTAGTTTTTGTTGGGGCCCCACTACACTGCTTAGCCCGGGGCCTGTAATGCAGTTAAGACGGCCCTGCCCACTATCCCCCACAGATAACCAGAAGACTTTTGAGGACAAGGTTCCTCCCAGAAATCTGCATTGGTCATGACTTCAATCATTCGAACATCAAAACATCTTAACTTATTCACTCTGGCCTGACTGTGACAGCAGCTTTTCTAATCCGTTTTTCACAGTCATGTTTAAGCACTCGGTTAATGTTGAAGGAAAATGTTGATGGGAAAAAAAATGTCATTTTTGATTGACAAACAGACAAACTGCTGTTATCGCTTCCTGCAGATAGAAATTGGACTCAAAACAAGAACTAGATGAGTGTGTGGTGACCAGCGCTCTGTATTTCTGCACAGCCCTCCCTGATCTGCTCTTCTAATTACAATAATACCCCACAGCACTGTCATTTCACAAAGCCGTAATTTGCTGCAGAGGTCTGTCAGACCAGTGGCATCATGCTTACTTCCTATCAAAATAAGACACCCGCACTCCGTGATGATTCCATGTGTTGTAGGGCCTCCGAGGGTGATGAGAAAAATGAGCAATCGTGTTTGGAAATTAGTCTGAGAGCCAGCAGGACTCTCTTGATATTAACACATCATTATGCACAATTAGTCTGACTGCACATGGAACAAACCAGTCAAAGAAGTGAAAGGAATTTGATGGCAGGTATACTGTAAACCCAGATTTGGATTCAACTCAAAGAGATACGTTTGTTTTACTTAAATGTGTCAAACATATTGACATTACTTGTTCGTTCTGAGTAAACTGTACTTTTTAATGCCCTTCCTTATTGTAATCGTGTGTTTGAGTTCACACAACTCAATATCTTTGTGTTTTGCCTGTTACTAATAGCAATGCATTGACGTCACCCACGTAGCCACAAATGCATTGTGGGTACATTTTATTCATTGTGTTCTGTTTAATGAGCAGGGATTCAAGGAGGGGGTTACGTTAATGTTTATTTATGTTAAGTTTTTTTGTTTTTTTTTTTTTTTTACAACATTTATTGGCCTTTTTACGTCTATTTTTTATTTTATTAATGACACCATTTGTCAAACCTGGGAGCAGAACAATGCTGAACCTGTTTGCTGTACTCATGTCGCAGTAATAAAACCTGAGTCCTTTCAAAGTAAAAGTACAATTTGCAACTTGACAATCTCAATATTCTTCATAGCAGATAAGTACAACAATACTACCCTTTAAGGAACCCCTGCTTTAAAACTAAGTATCTTCACTTCCTGTAACTCGGTTATTCGTACGTTCAACTTAAGTAAAAGCTCTCTTCCATTCCATTTTGAGCTCAAGTACACTGAACAAACTCCATTTCACTGATTAAACTAATGCTTTATTACTTAAAAATTTTAAGGCAACACGTTACCTGGATTTTTTAAAAAGTAGATTCTACTTATCCAGGTTTACAGTGTGTACCACGACGCAGGTCTGGAGACTATGGCTCAGTCCCAATTCACCCCTTGGCCCCTCCCCCTTATCCCTACCCCTCTGCTGTAGCAGTGGCATGCGGTGAGGTTTACAGCTGCTGAGGCACTGAGTTTTCTTGAGTCAGATTTGTAGTTGTAAGAACTGAAAAGAGCATCTAATTTCACTATTCATCTAACAGCATGAACTGGTAATGCTTCATTAATACTTCATACACAATTAACATTTCACTCCAAAATAGGATCATTCAGTTTTCTGACTGCCATAATATCATGTTTTATAACAACAACAACAACAACAACAACAACAACAACAACAACAATAATAATAATAATATATCATTTTAATGATATGATCCCAGTCTGTTCGGTGCCTCCTTACAGTGGATTCCAACTCAAATTCAGACTTGCTTGAAGGCCTTGTTTGGCCTCACTAGAGTTTAAAGACCTTGAGAACTTATTGTACCTGCAGTGTTTTCATCCGATCACAGGTTTTAAACTACTCTGTGGTGAATGTGTAGCTGTATTTGTAAAACATTTCTGTCTTTCCCTTGAAACTATTGTGTTTCTTAAAGAGCTGAAAGCCTTCACACAACAGTGTTTCTATGATCTGTTGGATTTTCAGTTTCCTGGCAGTTTTTAACCTCTGACATGGTTTGGTTTGTCTGTGCCCGGCTGTGTTTACGTTTATGTACGTGTAAAGCATTTGTGAATCGTCTGTTTCAAAAGTGCGTTGTAAATGAACCCATAAAGTCAGTTCTCAAATGAAATTGTCTCTATATCTAACTTTCTTAAGTGATTTATCACAATTGTTTAAAATATGATCCTTGTATTTTGTATTTTTATCAATATAAATCTGGTATTTTTTTGTTTAATTCAGTGATCGTGTAAATTTTCATTAAAGATCAGATTAAAACTGATGCTTATTATATGAAAAAACAGAAAAATCTGAGGGAAAGTGACTTAATCAGTAAAATATATCAACTAAATATCATCCACTGTCATTGATCCAACTCCTTGGGTTTTACTGGTGAATCAATGTTGTAGAAGATGACGGTGTTTCCATGGCAAATGGGTCATATCTGATGACCATGAAAAGATGACAAACTGTATTTTAAACCAATTATTTACATGTATTGATAGGATTAATGGATCAATAAGGATGAAACTGTTTAAATCAGTAGATGCTTTAGGTCGACAGTGGATGTTTGGGAGCTTATGAGTTAACAGAGGTAATCATTATTACCTTTGAACTTCCACCTGATGAGACATGACAAAGCCTTCCACTCGCCACACCACACCCTGCAGGGGGAGAACCTGTAAACCTGATCCAGGTTTGAAGTCCCCTTTGCACAACCACAGTTAAAAAACACATTACATACAATATTTGAGCATTTTTAGCCTTAAGTAATTTTTAATTTTTTTAATCATTTTATTGCACATATGCTGTTTAATGTATTTCACCTTTTAATCCCAGAGACATTATTCCAGGTAAAGGTGTTGCTGTGAGTATGTGTTTGTGTTCCATTTCTTCAGTGGTTTTGTTTTCCTGTGTGTTTTAGGGTCAAATAGTCTGGATTAACAGAAAAAGACAAAGAGAGGAACTGCCGTTTGACTGGTTTTTACTAAATAAGGCACTAGAATGTACAATAAGAAACTTAGGATGTTGAACATGAACTGGAACACACTGGAAAACAAGGATGTGAATTTTGGCCCGGTAGTTTTTATTTTGGGATCTTTTTTTCTAAATCAGTCCAGCTGCTTTTTGGCACCCGGTTGAACTTCATGGTTAAAACTCTGTAAAAACACAGTTAAATAAATAAATAATGAAAATCACCAAAACACTACAAAAAACAATTTAAAAAAAGGAAAGAAAGAAGAAGAAGAAATCCAAATGATCTATTTTTTACAGTGAATTGGTCTCATTCACTGCCCCCCCCCCCCCCCCATTATACAGGTGGCAGGGGGTGCACTGAGCATGCTCAGATCTATGGAAAGAACAAGGTCTATTCTATCAGCACATTTGGAAATGTTTCCTATTGAGCAAATGGTTTATGAATATTTAAAATAAATCATTCATTCAGAACGCTGACCACAGAGGCGTCAGGGGTTAAAGGAAACTAAAAATGTATTATCATGTTTACTTTGTTTGATAATAATAGGATTTTGAGATTTACTGCATCAGACTTCTGCTGCTTCAGACCAGACTTCATTCAACATACATCAAATGTTTCTTACAGGTCGTGTTCTATTTTATCATGGGAACAAAAGTCAGAATAAATACTGACTTTTCATCATGGGAGTTTAATTTGCACTTTTAATAGTGTGCACATATTATATATTTCCTTGTATTATCTTAATAATGTGACTGAGAAATGAGTTTACAAACTCATACAAACTATACAAAGACTTTAACACCATGCAGTCATAACACAAAACATGAAACACAATTCAGAGGGAAATAATTGTGTGATACGAGCCATTTTGTTGAAGTATTACTCATCCCCTTAATTAGATATTCTTTTTAACATAATTCTCCAACTCTCCAGATAAATGCATGAAAGCAGGTTATTTATTTATTTATTTTTCTTTTATTTTTTTTCTTTTATTTTTTTACACCAGCATAGCTGGAGGACAATTCAGGACACTTTCCTTGAGGAATCTTCTCAAAGCAGAGACAAGACCAGAAAATAAAATCCTTCAATGAACAGCATAGCATAAAAGAGGTTTTTTTTCTTTTTCATTTTTCATTGTGGCCTGTGGTTATTTGTGATTGTAGTCATTGCTAATCTGCTTACAGGCCCTCACAGCAGGTCTGCAGCATTAGCACACGGCTGAAAATAAATACCGAGATTGTACCATCTTCTATGTAGCGGTGCTGAAAAACCAAGGGAAGATATTTCATTTCAGTGTAAACAAAGATTTCTCAAGAGTAACTGTTGTAGAGGATGCTACAAAAACAGCTGTATATAGAGAGGAAACCCCATATGACCACCGCAAATCTAACATGTGAACATAAACGCTTGTTAGCGTGGTGTTCTTTCATTGGAAGCTTCAAGAATGAATCTGGATTTGTCTCAATCTCAAATTTAACAGAATTTATTCTGATCACAAATAAAGTGGATGCCCAGCGCTGAGGACTCACTGGAACAAAGACCCCGAAGAACCAGTGAATTCTACATTTATTCTTCCCATGGGCAGACTCACCCTTCCAATGGGTTGGTCTTAAAATTAGCATATCTTATCTAGAGGCCAACAATACTTAAGCCAGCAATAAGTTTACTTCTTATCACCTATGTGCGTGCATGCGTGTGTGTTTAGACGTGGATCTAAAAAAAAAGAACAGATAATACTTAACTTCTATGCCTAAAAGTTTAAACTAAAACAGGTACAAAACAAACCATTGTCTACTAAGAAATAAAACAATTCATCATAAATCCTCAATATCTGATTTAAAATAATATTTCACGCTTCATTCTTTTCTTATTCAAATTTTGGCTTTGGTTTATTGAGAAATAACAGTGACTTTAGTCCTTTTTGCCATTTAACAAACCTGACTGGCTGACAGGTGTGCAGTCACGCAGCCTGTCGGGCGTTCAGGACAGGTGGTGTGTGCCAGTGTTGGCCTGTTCACCTGTCCGGTCCTCCACAGCTCTGTGCTGGTTGTGCACATCTGCATGAGGCTGTGGGTGGGGCCTACTGTATATAAATGGCTCATTTTCTGCTGTGCTCCCTCTTCCTCAGCTCACTGGAACCAGATCGCAGCTTTGTGCTTGATTGTTTTTTCCTTACTGTTTACTTTTCTTTATGAATAAATAACCTTTTTATTGTCGTGCTCCTCAATGTGTTTTGACTCTGAGCTGGTCGCAACAGAAGCAACAACCGAACTGGAGCTCATATCCACCTCATTAGAAGACGTACACCTCTAATGTTTGGCTGTCAGTGTGTAAAGGTCTGCTACAAAGCCTGAACACAGTGTGTATTGCCTTTCCCTTTAATCTAAAGCTGCAGAAGCCAAATTCGATGGGGAGGGGGGCAGATTTACAAAATACCTACCTTCCTTCCTCTTTCATCTATAGTTTTCTCCTCTCAGTCCAAATCAAAAGACTGATTATAATTATAGATTAACCTGATTCGATTTCATACCTCTGTGGAAATGTCACAGCAGTCGTTTCATGACTGAGGAAAATCTTGACAGAAATTGTTAATATAAATGACAGCCACACCGGTCTAAAAACAAGCACCTACAGCCAAAACGTCCTGCTGTGAGAGATTTTCTACAACCTGGAAACAGAAAAAAAAGAATGTATTTTAAATCATCATGAAGGGAACGTTCACCTTAATTATTAGATATTAAATATTAGACAAAACCAATGCCACTACATGTGCCCCAAAAGAAGTATTTAATTTGAAAAATCTAAGCCTTGTGTGTTTTGCTGTAATTAAAGTCATGGTCGAAAGTTTAAGCAGTGACACAAATGAATTTTTTTGCCTGAATGGAATTTATTGTCAAGAAGTCTTAAAAGAATCAGTAAAAGCTTCTGCTGTAATTGTCCGTCAGTGCGCCTCAGAAACAAGTGCAAAAAGAAACCGAAGTAGCAAATTTAGCAAAAACTATATTTGTGTCACTGCCAAACCTTCGGCCTTGGTACACCACAGACACATACACGCTTTGGTGACAAATACATTTCTTGAAAATTCGGTGCAAACTTTTATTATTGTAAGTGTTCCTTAGACCTCGTACTTCCACACACTGTAACACTGAAGCAAATGGTAATGTAGAAAACCAAATGCACTATAGGTTTGACATGTAACGTGTCCAATACCATGGAAGAATTTTATGAATCTTTTGTTTTCATCCCTAAAAAGTAGTAACCTGGCGAATGCGCAGACCCCTCGTGTGTTTCCGCTCAACTTCGTGAGCACACACAGGGGTCTAGAAACTCTTCGACAACGCTCTTCTGCTAAAACTTGAAATCGGAGTCGCTGGGTGGGATCTCAACGATGTGACGTAGTCATCCTGACATAGCTGCTGTTAGCTCCTACTGCTACACTGTTAGCATTCC
>JAQQZY010000015.1:6933371-6943615 GCA_030068375.1 Ostorhinchus rueppellii
ACCAGTGATAGAGAATCACCCAAGGATGTTCCCATTAACTTTTGGTCACGATCCGGATAACAGTATACCTTGGCGGATGTTTGCGCTCACTGAGCTCTCTTGTTTTATAATGTTTCCATCAGGTGAACTTCCTTCACGTACATTAGAACTGATCCGCAGCTCTAGTAGGGATATATTCATCATTTTTCACATTTTATCCTAAAACATATTCAGTTTAACAAGGTTTTGCTTGATGTAATGATTCTGATTCTATACAGTACTGTACAACAGTCTAAGGTGGTCTTTAGTTTTGGTGTTTTTGCACGGTTCAGCATTTGTCTTCATATCTAACATGAAATGTACAGGAAATATGTGCACAGTACTGAAACACACACAAAATAAAAGAAAAGAAAAGAAAAAACAGAACTACAGAGCTTCTGCAGGTAAAGTCAGTATTTAATGTGACCACACTGCAAAAATCTAAATTTTCACTTGTTCATTTGGCTGATTTTTTTTTTTGCTTCATTTAAGATTGATTGATTGATTGATTGATTTCCTTAATTCAAGTTAAAAAATCTGCCAATAGAACAAGGGGAAATGATCTTGGTAAGATTTCTTGAAGTTAGATTTTCCAGATCTATTGTCTAAAAATAATCTCTTATATCTCACTGAAAAGTTACTCTTTTGGTGATTATGTTTTATTTTAAGTGTCACGAGATACTTTGACTTGAAATGAGAAAAATACACTTGGTAACATTTAGATTTTTGCAGTGTGTAGAGCTTGTATGTGCAATATGACAACATTTATGTCCATTATTTTTTGGGCACATAATATTTTTCAGTCTAGACCCAAGCTGAGGTCTGTTACGTCATTTGTTACAAATACTTGTGGCAAAAAGTACTGTTGTAAAAGACGATTACAATTATACTGTCAACAGACTCCAAGGTTGTTGACTTAATACACTGGTATCATGTGCAAAGTGAACTGAGGCTCAGACCATTGTCTCTACTGTATTAACCATTCTGAACTTCAAATAAGATCAAATGGAATGTAAATAATGAGCATTAACTTCAGTGAGCAGCAGAACTTGAAACGGTATTGAAACATTTAATGTTTAACTCGTAAAGACCCAAACATCCACCAGTGTCCAGACCCATCGACTGATCTAAACTGTCTAGTACTTGATCCATTATTTCTATCAATAGTTGTAAATAATTAGTGTAAAATCTTTTCACGGTCATCAGATATGACCCGTTTGGATGTTCAGAGTTACCATGGAAACACCGTCATCTTCTACAATATTGATTGAGTTGGATCATCAATGACAGTGGATGGAGACATTTGGATTATGTACAGTTGATGTATATTTAACTGAAAAAGTCACTTTTTCTTCACTTTTCTCTGTTTCTAACATAAGGATGTTCAATTTAATCAGAGCTTTTATGAACATCTACATGATCAGTACTGTTAAATAAAAGAAAATACCAGATTTTTACTTAAAAAAAAGCAAAATACAGAGCATAATAGTGGAATAAATGGTGATGAATTACTTAAGAAAGGTTTAAAAAAAGAATAAAATTCATTTAGGAACTGCCACAAAAGTAGTACCGGGTCTTTATGTGTTAATCGGAAGCATTATTTTGTGTGAATCATCTTGGAGTTATCATCCCTTCTGTATAAATCTTCCAAAAAGACCGACTTTAATATTGTCTTTCTACAAAATTCTGCAGTTCAGCTCAAATCGTCCGAAACCAGAGAGCACAGAGGCAGCACCGTAGAAGGAAAATGAAGATTGACTTTATATCAAGATAAGTTAGTCGATAGTAGTGAAGAGTACGGAGACAGAAAGTAGATGGAGAAGATAAAGTTATGGTATGTTGTTAGAGTTCAGCACGTAATATTGGAAGTATCTGTGTGATTCTGTTGGAACGGAAGGTTAGGAGATCTTTGCTTCAACTCCTGTTTCTTTAGTGTCTTTGGGTGTCCAAAAAAAGTGCTACATAAATGTGATTATTATTATTATTATTATTATTATTATTATTATTATTATTATTATTATTATTATTATTATTATTATTATTATTATCAGTGTCACTTTACTCTTAAACTTCCACCTGTTCAGAGTTTTTATGCAGAATGTTATTTTGTTCCAGCGTTTAAAAAACACGTGTCATCATTGTAAATGTTCTTTGTCTGTTGAAGGTTCATTCACTAAATGTCAATCACTCAGCAATTTATGTCTAAAATTAACTCTACATTTTCCTCCCTGTCAGGTCACATACATAACAGGGTGGAACCCAGTAAGATAGAATTTAATGGAATCCACATGTTTAGTTTTTCAGTTGGCCTTTTCTCTGATAATTTAATTCTGAGTAACTCACTGTTCTGACAGAATGATACAAACATGACAAATATCTGGGGTTTTTGTTTGTTTTGTTTTGTTTTGTTTTACACCAAAATATCACTGTAACAGGAGTGATCCATATCCTTCGCAGACTCTGTTTGGATTCTACTGTATTGAAACAGAATTATTAAATCCAAGACCAACAGGACCAGAGGGGACACTAATGACAGTGGAAAATGGGGAAACCACCCAAACAAATGTAAAAAAAGGAAAGCACTTTACGTGTTTATGGATTTAAGTCAAACTGATCCTTAAAGCTGTGAATGATGTTCGTGACCAATTTTTCATCAAATCTGTAAAACCTTGAGGGACAGACTTGGTAGACCTTACCCCCAAGGAACCTCAGCTATGAATTTCAACTGATTCTAGCTTATGGTTTTGGAGAAGATTCTTGAAAAATTGTTGACGGATGGACAATGGACATCTGATACCAATAGTCCACTGGACCCTTTGGGCCGTTGAACGAAAACAACTGTCCTTTCATGCACTATGGGACTTTTGATTAGGAATGCAGGAGCTTTAAACACTTTTGACAATGAGGTTAGACTTTAAGGCTGCGTTTGACGTCACCAATTTTTCTTTGAATCATAGCCTAAGTATGATGAATTCATTAGTCTTTCTGTGATTATGCACCTGAATCACTTCCCTCACGGTGAACAACTTCGAAGTGTACTCCATCACAAGCAGTCCGTTCGTTTACATACCAAAGTGAAACCAAACCATTTCTCGGGCTGGTTCGGAATTCCACGCAGTGACAGTATGGCCACAGCTGTAACAATCACAGAAATGGCTTCATTATGTCTTGGGAGGGAAATGATTCAGGTGTGTGATCGCAGAAAGATTCATCATACTTAGGCTATGGCTCAGATTTTACAGATTTGATGAAAAATTGGTGACAGACATCAAACGCAGCCTCAAAGTATAACCTCATTGTCAAAAGCAATTAAAGCTCCTGCATTCCCTGTCAAAAGTCCCATAGTGCATGAAAGGACAGTTGTTTTTAGTTCAACAGCCCAAAGGGCCCGATGAACTGTTGGTATCAGATGTCAAAACAATTTTTCTAGAATCTTCTCCAAAACCATCAGCTAGAATCAATTGAAATCCATAGCTGAGCATCCTTGGGGTAAGGTCTATCAAGTCTGTCCCCATTAGTTTGTAATTGGACACATTTCAAAGTGCTATAACTTCAAAACAGTTGAAGATTAATGATATAACAGTTAATGATATAATTACTATTGGCAATAGATAGGAAGTCACATGGGCTTTCATTTGGTGCCATGACCTTTGACCTTGATTGTCCTTGAAAGGTCATACGAATGTCTATTAACGTTTTTAAATGTGATCTTCTGCTGTTGTGAAATGACTCGTAGCCTGTTACTGGACATTTGAATAGTGTTTTTCATGTCAGTATGGTACATCTGTGTAACCTTTATATCTGCACAATGATTAACCTGAGTATAAAGTGATCGTCAAACAGGAAATCTGCTGCATATTTTCTGATTCTTATGGCAAAGTACCGATTAGGTCTCAGCCAGAGATGGTGAAAGTATTGATTTGAATCACCAAGTGTACGCTTACACTTCTGTTTATACAGGTAGAACTGTTGATGTAGGACTGTTCAGTTCATGTCTCATGTTGTGTTGCTGCTGTCTGTATCCTCTTTAGAAACTATGTGGAACGAACTACCCGCTCAGCATCTGCTTCATAGTGGTGAATGAGTTCTGTGAACGCTTCTCCTACTATGGCATGAAAGGTATGTAAAAGTCTGAGTGTGGATGTTATGTGTTTGTGTGTGTGTATGTATCTGAGGGATGGTTCATTGTAAAAAGTCCTTGAGGGTAAAAATAGAATAAGTGGAGATGTGTGATGACGAGGCATGATAAAGTGTTTGTTCGATGAGGGCAAAAGAACAAAGAGGCTGTAACAGACAGATAAGGCTGAGCTTCTGTGTCCTTATATCACATGACCTCACATCCTCACATGTCTGTCTGTCACATTACTTTAGTCCACACCCATACACCCCCACACACACACACATACACACACACACACACGCACACACACACATATACATATATACAGTACGTTAAAACAGATAATTTTCTTGTCTGTGTCTTAAATTGGGCTGTAAAAGGATGAGAGGATATCTTCGCAAATATCTTCCCTTTAGTCCAGTGGTTTCCAACCTTTTTTGGCTCGTGACCTGATTTTAACATGACAAATTTCTGTGACAAATGTCTCATTCAAAACTGAGACATTTTTTTCTCATATTCTGTTCGGTCTGGTTTTCTGACTGCAACTGTGTCCAGGCAGGTCGAAGTGTAGTAACATGTGACATCAGATGATTGGGTCAATCAAGTTATGCCTCCTCAGATCCTGCATTTTATTTGAACTTGATTTTTATTTGGAAAATTGTGTAGTGTTTTAATGATAATGAAATATATATTGAATCATTAAAAAATATTTTTTGTGAGTAATTTATTTTTATCAATTACTAGAAATTCCAGGCGACCAAACGTGGGGTCGGGACCTCAAGGTTGAAATGTGGTGCTTTAGTCCCTGACGCGTCTGTGGTGAGCGTTCGGAATGTACGATTTATTTTAAATATTCATAAAATTCAACCATTTGCTCAACAGGAAAACATACCAATAGATGTTCTTTCCATAGACATCTGAGCATGCTCAGTACACCCCCCCACCGACTGTGTAATGGTCATAGGGGACAAAAAGCACAGAGCAGTGAATGAGACAGACTTTGCTTTTTTTCTTTTTCTTTTTGTTCCTTGTCGTTTTTCATTTTTACTGTTTTTTTTCCCTAGTGTTGTGGTGTTTTTCCTTTTTTTTTTTTTTTTTTTTTTTTTTCTTTTTCCACTGTGTTTTTACAGAGTTTTGACAATGAAACTGCATTTTGGAGTTCAACCATGTGCTAAAAAGCAGCTGAGACTGATTTAGGAAGAAAGTGTCCAAAACAAAAAGTACTGGAATGAAATTCAAATTCTTGTTGTTGTTCATTGTGTTCCAGTTCAGTTAATGTTCAACATCCTAAATCTGTTATTGATTCTGAAGGCCTTATTTAGTAAAAACCTGTCAAACTTCAATTCCTCTCTTTGTCTTTTTTTTTGTTATTCCTCCTGTTTTGACCCTTAAAACCACAGTAAAACAAAACCACTGAAGAAAAGGAACACAAAAACATGGAATGAAGTCTCAGCGCTTAAAGGGTTAATTCTCAGAGGTCTAAGGGTATTTCTTGATTTTCACATACTTTCTTAATTTTACGTTTTTAAGATACTTGCCAGTAACATTTGGACGAAGTGTTTTATGTCCAAATGTTCAGGCCAATCTCAGCTTTACGAAGACTGAAACCTATTTTTGCCCTGCACTGCAAAAATCTAAATCTGAGCAAGTGTATTTTTCTCATTTCTAGTCAAAATATGTCACCACACTTAAAATAAGACATGATCACCGACAGAGTAACTTTTCAGTGAAATATAAGAACTTATTTTTAGACAATAGATCTGGAAAATCTTCTTATTTAACACTTTTTTTTTTACCATGATCATTTTCACTTGTTCCATTGGGAGATTTTTTTTTTTTTTTTAACTTGAATTAAGGTAAAAAATAAATAAATCTTGAATTAAATTATATTATTAATTTAAGATGTGAATCCTTGATGATGTACATATTTAATTTAACGGAGTGTCTATTTGCAAATAGGATATATTCACACAATTCTTCTATTTACACCCATCTGGGCAAAAGGTTAGTGTTTGCATAATTTCCTGTCTATTGGTGGCATTTCCTGTGAAAAGAGCGTGAATCGTTTTCTACACACGGGCCACGTGAACTCTAGGAGTTGTATTCTATGGAAGATCCTTGTTCACACCAGATGTTTGTTTTTTGTTTTTCTTAAAAAGAAAATGAAACAAAATTAAACATTGCCCACGTTAACCTGGAAATCCTTCCCGAATAAGCTTTTGTTTTGACTGGAGTTAGGGTTAAAAAGGCAACAGCTGTTGTGGCCTAGTGGTTGTGTGCACTGACTACAGAGCAAATGGGCTTTTAAATCGTCGGGTTGAATCTCATGTGAGGCATGACTACCCACATTCCTGTCCAGCAATTTTGTTTCATTTTCTTTTCAAGAAAAACAAAAAACAAACATCTGGAGTGAACGAGGATCTGTATTCTTGCTACAAAGTTAAATCAATGTCGCTGTATGTGCAATATATGCTTGCAATGACAGTCAGATACTTACTATTGGTATCTAGTATATCTAGCTGTTTATTTTTTGTATTAGTCATGGTTATGCTAGTCAATCTGGGTGTAAATAGTAGAATTGTGTGAATATATCCTATTTACACCCGGGTGTAAATAGTAACTGTTGCTATTTACTCCCGGGTGTAAATTACAATGTTCACTATTTACACCTGAGTGCAAATAGCATCTGCCTTAATTTAAAGTAAGCAGTGTGTCAGGTGAGAAGGATAGGCAAAAAATAAGCTTTTGCTTCTGGCCTATCCCTTTTTTTTTGTTTGTTTGTTTATTGTGGTTGTTGTACTGTGTGCAGTGATTACTGTGTTAACCTAAACTAAACCATCTATTCATTCATTCATGGGTTAATGATTTCCCCTCAATGCTTTGTTCTTATATTGCTATTTCATTCCGTAAAATATTTTATTTTGACATCAGTAGACCTTGTGACTCATCAAGGTAGGACACAGGTGTGACTGCGGTCTTTAACATCTGTGTCTCTGAGCTTCAGGGTGTTGGTTTGGATCTGGGACTCAAATGTTTCCTTTACCATTCTGATCATATACTAATAACATCTGCGGTCCTCCTGCAGGAAACCAAAATGTCTGCTCTAAATGTCTATTTAACATCCTTTTCATAGAAATATTTACATAAAACATAAAAGCATCACAGGAGACGTTTAAAAAGAGAAAGTTAAAATGTAAAAGCATAAAAAAACCCAAAACATTAAAATTAAAATCATCGGCGATAAAATGTGATTTTAAAGTTCCTTTTAAAAGACATTATTTAAGAGTTTAACAGAAAGTTGCAGGAAACAATAATGTTTTCAGGCCTGATTTAAATGAGGTGACAGTTTGA
The DNA here is from genome assembly GCA_030068375.1 of Ostorhinchus rueppellii. Lineage (NCBI taxonomy): Eukaryota > Metazoa > Chordata > Actinopteri > Kurtiformes > Apogonidae > Ostorhinchus > Ostorhinchus rueppellii. The sequence goes on from JAQQZY010000015.1 coordinate 6,940,861, forward strand.
CCTCAGGTGTTCGGGAAGTTAGTTCCACAGGCGAGGAGCAGAAGAACCAGATGCTGCTTCACTTTGATTGGTTCTAATTTTGGGAACACACAGTATACCTGTCCCTGATGACCTCAGGGGTCTGGATGCCTCAGAGGGAGCTAACAAGTCTATGATGTATTTCAGTCCAAGGTTGTTCAGTGCTTTGTAGAGCAGGAGTAAGATTTTGAACTCTATCCTTTGACTCACAGGAAGCCAAAGTAGTGGTCTGAGGACCGGTGTGATGTGGTCCAGTTTCATGGTATTGGTCAGTACCCTGGCAGCAGCATTCTGGATCAGACCTGTGAAGATACCATTACTATAATCTAACCTACTGAAAGTAGATGCATTAACAAGTTTTTCTGTCTTACTTGGACAGAAAACACTTTTTAGACTTAGCAGTAGCTTTAAAATGGTTTTTAGGATAAATTGTTTTATTGCTTAGTAGACAATGGTTTATTATGGGATTCATTTGTTTAACCTCTTTTATACCTGTTTTAGTTTAAACTTTAATGCATAGAAGTTAAATGTTATCTGCTCTTTCTTTAGATCCACGTCTAAACACACACACATTCACACTGATAGCATTCTCATACATATGTGATAAGAAGCAAGCTTATTGTTTACCTAAGTTTACTTAGAGTTGAGCCCCCCATCTGTCTGATCTAGATAAGATATGTTAATTTAAAGGGAAACCCATTTGTACAGGTGAGCCTGCCCAGAGGGAGAATAAATGTAGAATTCACTGGGTCATCGAGGCTCTTTGTTTTACTGAGTCCTCAGCGCTGCCTTATTTGCCATCAGAATAAATTCTGTTAATTTTGAGACCGAGACGAATTCAGACTCAATCTTGGAGCTTCCGATAAAAGAACACGCTAACAAATTAAATTTGGTATTGATTCTTGATAGAACATGCTGGTGAGCTACAGGGCTTTTGTTTCTATTTATTTATTTATCAATACTGAACAATATCACCAAAAATTAGTGTCATGGTATTTTGTAAGATATTTGTTCTAACAAACCAGGAAAGAACCCAAAAGCAGAACCACACTCTGAGATTCAAGAATAAAGTCTTTACTGAATACTTCTTTAACAATACACTGCAGATCAGTTCAATAAGGAAAACTAGATAATTGAGCCTCTTCATCACTGGAGGGTGCGCAGAGTCTATTGGGCTCCGGTCCAGGAGTCCGAGGGGTTTCCCTTGAAGTCCGAGGGGCACACTGAGCGGGAGGTTGGGGTCGGTCTGGGGTCGATTATCCATGAAGGCTGGAGTGATGTCTTTTCGGGGCAGGCTGGAGGCTTGGTCAGGGATGGTCCAAGGTTCGTTACCAGAGATGTCTTTGTGGGGCAGGTCGAGGTTCAGAAGGTGAGTCAGGAGCCGGGGCGGAGGCAGGTATTCGGTGGTCAGGATAAGGCTAGGTCGGGTTTCCGGGGAGTAATCAGGAGACGAAGTCGGACAGGCACGGGTCTGAAGCAGGAACTGGGGGCAGAAACTGATCATACACGAGGAGACAGAAGAATACAAAGTGCTCGCGAGTCATGAAGATCACAAGACAATCTGGCAGATTCTGAGTCAGAGACGAGGAGTTGTCTAGCTAGAGGAGAATAAGAATCAGGTGAGCAGAGCAGGTGAGATGAATCAGGTAATTAGGTCACAGCAACTAGGTCAGGGTTGAGAGAGAGAGAGAGAGGACAAATGGCACAGACATGACATTTGTGTATTTTTCTCAGGTCATAAACAGTACATGACCGTACATTTAACAGGCCTTTGTCGCTTATTTTTCAGTCAGAACATACATTATATAACATATTTCCATCATGTGTAATGGTTGCTTCAGTTTACATACATATGGTTTTCTTGACACCACAACATGCTTAAATGAAGGGAACATATGCATGGAACAATTCAAAAGTTTTCTTGTGTAAACTCCCACGTGTTTGCGCGACTCCACTGTGTCAAAGCCCTCACCAGAGTCTGGTAACACAACCATATGATAGAATATTTCATAAAAGCGACAGCAATAATTCTGCCATGGTGGGCTGCTGCTAGACAATGTTCAGAACTGAATCCAAGTGAACATCTGTGCCAAATAAAAAAAGAAATCCTTCTAGGCATTCCTGAGATCTCCTGTTCACATTAGTAGCTGTGGATATGAAAGCTCACTGCATCAACATATTATCATATTTCACTCTTGTGTTCAATCATCTTCATGTGTGGTGTAAGTATTCTTAAACTGTGATTCAAAACATGATGAATGAGGTCCAAACACCGCTGGCCTTTGAGCTTTGGGAGCAGAAATTTAATCAGCTGATCCAAGTTGTGCCATTTGTGCCAAAATTGAAGACATTTTCTGAAGGTGTTTCTGAAATATTGAACTTAAAAACATGACTAGAGTGTTGACCCGTGTGGATCCACAGGTTCTAGATGTGGTAGTTTTTATACTGCTGTGTATTCATGCATACTGTACCACATATGTCCAGCAGTCACCACCAAAGCATCCTGGCCAGTGCAGCGTGATTGTAAGGCTATTGTTTTCCAAAATTACTAATATCTCCCAAAATATTGGAACTATCAACATTCTGTTTTCACGAGTCCGTTTCTTGACTAAAAGTGCGTAAGTGTGAGAAACTGCAGCAGTCAGCGCTATACGGATTTTGTGTGAATCCCCGGACACACACACACACACACACACACACACACACACACACACACACACACACACACACACACACA
>JAQQZY010000015.1:6992099-7009755 GCA_030068375.1 Ostorhinchus rueppellii
ATTATTATTATTATTATTATTATTATTATTATTATTATTATTATTATTATTATTATTATTATTATTATATGTAATAAGACACATAGTAAAGCACGTGGATGAGGTTTCATTGTTCTGCTGTACATTGCACAGCAACGTTCATTAGCGTCACCCGCTGTTCTCTAGAAATTAAAGGTATCTTTCATATTGGATTTACTCCTTTTTCTGACAGCTGAAGCGCTCTTGTTTTTCTGTCCCTCCATTTCCCCGCTGTTGTGACTGGAGCAGGAAGTTGACTGGAAACTGACTTGCTAACCATTATCAAGATTGGAAGTAGATCATGGAGCTGGTGCACACAGCCTATCCAGCCAAATGTTAAGTGCGAGAGAGCGGCGCCCTCTGGTGGGCTGACTGGAAAATTCCCATTCCAGCACAATGGACACATGGACGTATGAAGGCCATGGCACCATTTGAAATGGACGTACCTACTTATGTAACTAAAGCTAGCATGAATGATCTGAAGTCCGCACAGTTCGCTCCAGGATCTCCTCCTTGATTCAGCAAAAGGCAGTCTTCAGAAGGTTCCAGGTCTATTTGGGGTTGTCTTGACACCTGTTCTACAGATGGACCAGAGCTCTGTCAGCCTACCGTTTTACAAGTTCTTGGCAGGCCTTTGTAGCAGCACGGAGCCAACTGTCCCCAGTGTTCTGCGACACCCCCCCGGCAACAGAACCTTACTCCAGTGTTACCCAGGATCCCCAGCTGGAATCTAAGAGTTGGGTTTCGGGATCCCTACTGTAACTCAAACCATGAACTCAATCTAACTCTAACCCAAGTCCATTTGTTTCCTACACATAAGCAGATGGTGACTGAAAAATGGAACTCAAATCCCACAAATGAGTGTCAGGACACAAACCCCGGTCTGTTATGTAAACAGTGTTTGACCCATTCATCGACAACCAAGTCCAGTGGTCTTTTTCACTCTTCATACAGCTTCACCTTACCTCCTAAAGGTTTTCTGTCATTTAGTTATTTATCCAACCAAATCCCCTCACCTGTCGACCTCCTTCCAACCCTGCCAGAGGACCTATAGTATCCACTAAAAACGTGAAAAATGCAAAAGGCTGTTTCAACAGCTCGTGTTTTTATCTATTCAGAGCTCATGAACTGTAACTCACTTCCTCTCTGAATACAAATGTGTGATTCTAGGATAACAAAGACACAACTAGTGTTACATTCACAGATTATACACTAATGAAAACAAAAGAATTATGAATATTCTATTCAATATATGTAATCAGATCCCTCTAAATCTTAAACAGTACACCTTCAAAAGCATCTTACTATATATGGAATCAATTCAGCTGACCTCTGAGGGAGCAAAGTAAATATTTTAGAGGGTAGGAGACTGAAATGTAGGTTTGTAGAAGAATACTTTAAAACAGAACGGCTGCCTCTTGAACATTGTATCCATTCATTCATCATCTGAACAACTTTGAGAGGGTTGTGGGGGTGCTGGAGCCTATCCCAGCTACCACTGAATGAAGGTAGGGTACACCCTGGACGTATCGTCGGGTCATTGCGGGGCTGATGGAGCTGACAGGGCCAACATTGTATCTAATATCCTAAAAATAAGCCTTGACAATCTATCAAATGAAAACATTTCAAGTGGTCAAATTCACTGGATCAGGTGTAAATTAAAAACTCCCTTGTTACCGGTCTAAATGTTCATAGTTCTAACCGAGCTACTGAAGGAAAGAACCAAAAACCAAAAGCTTTTCATATTTGAACTAATGTTGTGTAGGTTGTCTATTAGCCCAATGCTAAGAGTTAAAGGATACCTGTAGTGAATTGTCATTGCTATAATAACATATTATACAAGCGGTTTCATCAGGTAACTTACTTTGTAGTTCGTACTGTACCTCAAATTTGCTTGGGTACTAAGTCGCTGCTTAAGTCATGGTCAGCAACATGTTACCTCCAGCACCGGTAGCGATGCAGACTCGTAGTATTTGTCCTATAACCTGGGCTGTGATGGACTGGTCACTAACCTCGTGCAGCAGGCACCAGTCTAAGACGACATATTATTATATTATACCCAGTCCTCGGTCGCATCTGTAGGACAATGGCGGAGTGCAAATGTTACGGCTGCACAAACAAGTGAGCGCAAACATATGCTTTAACTCAGTCTCACTCACTGACTGCTGCTTGTTTACTCATACTCCATCATCCAAATTCAACAATGTTCTGTCATTTATGGCCAGCAGTGGCTGCTCCACTTACGTTCTGCACATGCACATAATTCATGTAATAACTAGGAGGTACATTTTTTTTTTTTTTTTTTTTTTTATGAATTGGCTCCTCTCTTGCTTCTAAGAAATACACAAAGTGCAATTCATGACCAGATTCACTTTAACCCTCCTACGGCCTTCCACATCCTATCGGTGAAGGCAGGAGAATGGGGTCAAATTGATCCAGAGGAATACACAAGGTTTAAATACATGCACAGGAGCTGCTCATGTTTGTAACTGTGGACTTTGGTTCCTTTCAGGCTCCTGCCAACATGAAGTCAGTCCTGCAGGCTGGGTGGCTGCTCACTGTGGCCTTCGGAAACGTCATAGTGCTGATCGTGGCCGAGGGAGCCGGACTTGAACAGGTATATCGTGGTGCATTATGGGAGACATCAGGTCTGGGAATAAAACATGATAAAGGTTATTTAAAAGGAGGTTTATCTGACTTATGAGTAAATAATTGGTTTATGTAACTTTTGGAAATAATTGGAAAAGTAGTGTAACTGTAATGAGTCACCTTCTGTTCACTCCCACTATTCCAGAATAATGAAACGAGCTGCTCACCACAGTTTGTAACAGATCTGTGGGTAGCAGCTGTGTGGAACATCAGGTTAGTGAACTGCCAAATGCTCAAAGAGCCAAATTTCTCTTCATACCAGAAATCCAACAACTAGCCAGATCACGGACTGTTGAATGTTTGTATCAATGCAACAGCCTCAAACAGTGTTGACAAAGTTCTGACATGTGTGCTGACATCTTTAAGTGCGCCATGCGTAGGTTAATAAAGAAAAAAAAAATCAGCATTATATTTTACATTTCACCATCAAGAAAGCCTTTTACGAATGTTGTGATTCTTGGATGGACAGTTGACAGCTGTAAAAATGTTCTGCCTGGTAATCAAGTTGGACGACAGTTTCAGAGTTTGTTCTTCTCTTTCCCACAACAACTAGCAACTCGCTTGTAGAAATGAAAGCTTGAACACATTATTAACCTGTCACACATTAGCTCAGGTGGTAGAGCGGGTAGTCCAATATCCAAAAGGTTGGCGGTTCGAATCCAGCTCTCTCCAGGTCAGCCGTTGTGTCCTTGCCTCCTGGTGTATGAATGCATATGAATGTTTGGTGGTGAGTCGTAGTCGCGAAATGGCAGCCCGTCAGTCTGCCCCAGGGCAGCTGTAGCTACAAATGTAGTTTACCACCAGAGGGAGAATGTGAGAGCGAATGAATAATGGATCAACAATATAAAGCGCTTTGCATGGCTTGAAAAGCACTATAAAAATCTAATCTATTATTAATATTATTATTATTATTAGCTGTACAGTAATTTTTGAGCCTTTGTACTGATTCCACATGGAAGACACTGTTGAAAGTCGGTCTGTGTCACTGGCTTGTAATTTAAAGCTTTTTTATTAAGTTGTAATTTCATTATGTAACTAGTCCCTTCCCAAAAAACTAAGGCTCACTGGGGTCATCCACCTTGAAATTCATTAATATAATGCTATGCTCTATTGTTTTTTTTTTTTTTAACCCTTTAAACCCTCAGCCTAAAATGGTTCATCTGAAGTTTTTCTCTTATTTTGACTATTAAAAGGTTAGAAAACATGCTGAGTCCTTTTCCCTAGTTTTCCCAGAGCACTTGTAACTTTCCAAATCAAGCAGTCATTTACAATTTACGGTATGTTATAATTCTGCTAAAATGGCTTCTTCTCCAGCTTTTAGTACAGGCGTGAGTGAAATTACCGTAAGGACCCAATAAAACCTATAAAGTGCAACGTCTCAGGTTCCAGAAACCATTGGAATTTTTCCAATCAGACAAACAGTGAAAGAGTTACAGCTGTCCAAAGTATGTGAACAGGGTGTGTCAGCAATAACGCATCAGGTTTTAAAGGAGTGACATTTGGCTGTTTTAAATGGAACTATGCATTTTCAAACATGTCCCTGTCATCTACATAAACTATAAATGCTCTGCTTGGGTCTGAATTCTTTATTAATTTAACTCCACTGGTCCATCTTCAACCCTATTTCTGAGTAATGACAGCAGAAAGGTGGTTTTGAGCGCTGGCCCTTTAATTGCAAATGAGCCACTTCAGGCCCCACCCCCTCCAGGTTGTTGCTTGTGCTACTCTGCCCCGTTTAACCAACAACTGAATATTTTAGGTAATTGGCTCAAAGTTTGAACATATTTTCAATTTTTACTATAACCACTGCTGCCGACAAACAATGACTGTATGTCGTACTCATTAAAATGTTCGTCAGAAGCTGGACCTTATATGTGCAAATGTTGTGACATAACTAGTTTTAAAACGTAACAAATTAAGCAGGGATTAAAACCGGTTGTAGAAATCCACTTGATTTTTGCTGGAATGAATATAAAGATAGCTTTGCAGCACCTGGAGGGATCAAATTCAAACTTTCTCAACTATTAGGGTCTAAATGCATAAATAAATGAACCAAAGCCTAATAAAAATGGGGTTTAGATAAATATGACCCCTTTAAAGAGTTCAAGGGATTGTTTTGCTTACCCATGCGGGACAATCTTTGCTCAACTGAAATAATCCATGGATTGCAAAATTAAAACCTTTAATACTTTTTAGGAACTTGCACTTCCATGCTGGCAAATAGATACTGATAATAGAAATAGATAATAAATACGAATAAATACCCATTTATTAAATACAGAGTTTCTGTATTGATGTATATAATACTGACACAAGTTCCATTTATAGTGTGAATATTTAGTTTCTAGTCAGTGGACTTTTTATTAGCATCTGTCAAACAGTCGATCAAGTTTCATTATTGCATTTCATTCTATAAAATAACTTCATTGGCTTCAATAAAATACACCCACAATCTTCATCATAAAGAATTCTAATTACACTTTACATCCGGTCATATTATCCTAAGAGGGAGTTTTATCATTATCATAAGAGGAGGAGGACTTACAAGAGACAAAAACAAAATAGAAGCATCTGAAGGGCTGCCTTCTGTATCTCTTAAAACACTAAGCCAACTTTAAATGTGACATTTCATTCCATAAACTGCCTTTTTACTGCCAATGTCAATAAAGCATAATCCAGTCTTGGTTGTAAAATATTCTATTTCCATTTTATATTCCTTCCCTGGAGAGCTGCAAACCTTAATGATAAGTGAAATCGCTGCTCCCCGTGTCCCCACGCTAACCTTTCCTGGGTTGTGTTCCTCAGTGGACCGAGTTCCTGCTGTTCGCCGGTCTGCTGGTGGGCGTCTGCATCATCTTCTCCATCATGGCCTGTTTCTACACCTACGTCGACCCAGACGAGTTGAACAAGGTTTATCTCGAGGACACAGCGAGAGACGAGGACGAAGACGACGACATGAAGAAACAGAAGAGTACCGACATAGCACTGACTAAAACGGGTAAGACCACCAGACTGTGAGTGGACCACGGCGCCCCCCACCACAGCTGAAGTCAAAGCGACAAAAGGTGAAGTATTAAATGACTTCGACAAGCGCCACGGCGAGGACAACGGCTTTAATCCAGGTTTCCTTCCGTCTACTTTGTGATACAGTGTCTCATGAAAATGAAGAATTAAAATGTGATCATTGGACATTTATTGTGTTTTGTGGGTCACATGGATTTTGTGAAATCTTGGTACTGAATGTGACTGCCTACCTTATGAAATGAAAGTGTTTAAAAAAAAAAAAAGAAGGAAAATACTGATTCCCCTACTTTATCATGAGTGTATTGTGTAATTATTACACTAAGGGCCTGATTTATTAATTAAAGTTTTATGTCTGCAAAACTGTGCGCAAATTTGACTGCATATGCAAAAACATGTTGAAGCTGATCTACTAATAGGACGCACCCAGGGTTGTGTCTCCCAAATGGGCAAAATAGCCTGTGCAACTTATTTTGTGTGTTTGCAAATTGGTGTTTCCGCCAGAATGTGGGAAAATTATTGGAAGGCGTAGATAAAAATATTTATTTAACGTGTGGAATGTAATTTACCAAACCTGAAACTGATTGCGGTGGCTGATTTTGCGTCTATATTTAGCACATCTGAGAGGCAGGTTTTTAACTGGAAACTGGCTGCAGTTGTTGTGGTGAGGAGGCAACATAGGCAAAACCAAAGGCAATGCAGGGAATAAATCTGTTCTGAACACATCAACATTTATGGAATAATGGAAGAAAAATAACTGAGACAACCCAGGCCTACCCAGTAATGCCATTTTAGAACTTCTAGATCACGGGTGTAAAACTCCAGTCCTTGAGGGCTGGTATCCTGGTTCAGTTAATGATCAGCTCATCCTCATACTCTGCAGAAACCTGATAATGATGTAATGACTTCCAGGTGTGATGGAAGAGGGGAATATGTCAATCAGAATCCAATCTGAGGATACCAGCCCTCGAGGACCAGAGTTTGACACCCCTGTTCTAGATGAACTAGGGGATGTTTGGGGCCAGTGGGGTCATGCGATACCTTCTATGACTAAACTCCTCCAACATTACATTTCCTTGTGTCTGGATCATTCAGCGCACTGTTGCTATGAGTGCTGGCGTATCCCAGAGCAGTCTGTCTCCATGACAACAACCAGTAGCACATGCAAAATCCTCATTTAAACAGGGCGGTCTCCAAGACTTTGCACGTGTTGTCGTTTGTGCAGACAGTCTTAGTTGATCGCCTGTGACACACAAATCAATAACTACATTTTTTTGCGCGCACAACAAATTTACGCCCGTCATTTGCGATCTTAGTAAATCAGGCCCTAAGTGCTGTATATATTTTCTGGTATGTAACTCCATGTCAAATGTCTCTGTTTACTAGTCAGCTCATAATCAGATCTGACAGAACACAAATACAAAACTGTGGATATACGTATTGTATCATATGCTGCAGTTTGTTCTTTGTCGATACTATAATTAAATTAAAGGACTATAGCAGCTTTATTTTGCATGTTGTAGGTCACTAAAATTTCCACTCATTTAGCATCAATCATAAAGTGCTTTTTTTTTTTTTATTTTTTTTATTTACCATCAGCTCCTGGATGGAGGTTCTTATCACCATGAATCATACAAATATGATGTAAGCTCACATAACTTCTCTGGCGTTTATCACCATTTTCTGGTTTTTAAAGTTAAGAACCATGACAGACTATATCCATCCATCTTTAAACATCTACTGACCTAAATAAAAACTCTCAAGTCATATTTATGTACTTAGCATTAGCATAAAACCTCTCTGTGACGCCATGTTTGAGCACAGCCTCATGCAGAGTCATGCACTCTTGGTTTTTCATCACATGGTGGTAATTCTATGACTGGCTTCATGTCCCCCCCACCACTCAACAGGTGTATGCCCTCCACCTCACACCTATTTAGTTGAATCATTTAGTATTTGTGTTTAATCTTTCAGTCATTTCATTATTTAACTTAAGTTGCAGGTGACTGGTGCAGCTAAAGATGGTAACTATTTAGTTTGTACTCAGTTTACTGTTTGATTTCATTTTTTTCTCTTCCTTTGAGATCAGTGGGTGGGGCACTCACAGGGAGGTGCACCCATGCTGCCCAGGAGTGCTGCCCAGGTGCAGACAATCTGTCTGATTAGACCAGACCATGCAGCCCAGAGGGAGGGGAGGTTCCACTGGGAAAAGAAATGATTAAATCTGTTTTACAAGGGTTATATTTCAGAAATAATACAGTATTGTGCAAACTGCAAGGGTGAATGTAGAGGTTTTATTTGTAAATGGGTGTGAATAGTCTAATTTATTGTCAGATTGAGGATGATCTGCACTGACTTCAGCTCTCATGGAAACTCGGTGGTTTCTACCAGACCTATTTAAAGGGGTCTGAGGGGTAGTGGTTGGTTCTTCTTTGGCGAAGGTTGTTGTATTAGACCAATAAGGGTAGACCATATTGCAGAATACAAAAATCAATCAGTATGAAAAGTGTTATAGGAAAAAGTAATAGAGAAATAACAGTCTTAAGAAGATGAAGGCTTGACCACAACAAATGGTGAAGGAGGTTGGTGGAGAATGGAAAATAAATAAGATTTTAGGAACAAAAGGAGAGAAAGTGTGGATCATTCAGAGAGCACAGAGGGATACTGGACTGTTTAAGAGAATATAGCACTTGATTTTATTTTCTTACTAATTAATGTAAAATATCATTAATGTATATACTCCAGTGCAGTAGGTGGTAGTATTCACTTAAAGTAGGTTTGCAATCCACCAAAAATTTAAAAAGTGGTTGGTTCTTCCTTTGATTGTCATCGGAGGAGGGAGGAGGGGGACATGGTGTCTCTTTTTGTGAAGCGAAAATAAAAGAAATATTTTTCTGCTGACTGGTCTTTCATTTGGTTTAACTCAGGCACGACGGCTATCTGGCAAAGTAAGAGCGCACATTAATTCTAACAAAGACCCAGTGCTGTTTTCGTGGCAGTTCCCAAATGAATTTTTCTTTCTATTTAACCTTTCTTAAATTATTTATCATCATCTATATTATAAAATCCATGTGGCCTTTGTGCGTGTGCCTGTATGTGTGTCTCAGGATTCGCACAAAATCCATACAGAGCTGACTGCTGCAGTTTGTTATACTTATGTGTTTTTGGTCCAGGAACAGACTAGTGAAAACAAGTTGATAGGACCAGTATTTTAGGAGATATTAGTCATTTTGGAAAACGATAGCCTGACATTCATGTTGCTGTACCCACTACACTTTGGCGGTGACTGCTGGACAAATGCGGTACAGCATGTACAAATACACAACCACGTAAAAATGACCACATCTAGAACCTGTGGATCCTTACAGGTCAGTGCAGTGGTTGATTATATTATCTTCCGTATTTTGTAGGTTTTTTCAGTAAAAATACAGTGTTTAATTTACTGATGCAGATGTTCATAAAAGCTCAGATTAAAATAAATTATCCCAAAAATGGACAAAACTGAAGAAAACGTGATATTTTTTTTTATTATTTATTTATTTTTTTTTTAACAAAATGCATAGTTAACTGAACATAAACCAAGTGTCTTGATCCAGTGTCCATAGGTTTATTGGTAAATCAATATTGTGAAAGTGATGGCGTTTCCACAGTAACTATAGAGTTTCTGAACATCCACATGGGTCATATCTGATGACCATGAAAAGATGACAAACTGCATTTTACCTGAATTATTTACATGGATTAATAGGATTAGTGGATCGGCAGGTATTAAATATTTTAGCTCAGTAGATGGTTTTAGTCACTGGTGGATGTTTGGGTGTTTATGAGTTAAAAAAGATGATTTACAGTGAAAATAATTATTAGTTGCAGCTCGATCAGGAATCAATCTGAATGCTAATTATCAAATGTGATAATGTGAAATATTGTGGATATTTGCAATTGGATTACCAGAATAACAAAAATGTAACACAAGGAAACATGATGAATTCTCTCCAGCAGGTCTTCAGGGTGAATCTATAGTTACTGTCCTGCAGGTGACAAACTAAACCTAAAAGCACGAGGAAAAGACCACGTTGTAAAGTGTTCAAACATGCAAAATCAGTGGCATGATCCTTTAATGTCAAAATATTTCATTAAAACATATTATTCAGGAAAAGGTGTCAATGATGCTGCTCCCTATAAACGTCTGTAAAAAGATTTTTGTGATGCTGAAATGTTTTTGTGCAATTCTGGATTTGAATGAAAATCAAAATGTGTGTCATGTTGTCAGATTTTAATTGTTTTTGAATGCTCAAAACTTTTGTACTCATAATCTCGAAGTGTTATGTTGAAATTGTGACTTTTTTGTTTAAATTTCATGTTGATGGAGGACATTTGGACAGATTGAACCCTTTATAGGCCACTCAGAAATGCTCTAAAATTCTGAATTTCAATCTTGGTGTGTTATTGGAGGACATAACGACACTATTACTTTTTAAAATGTTTTATTCTCATGTAGAAAATCCAAGCCAATGAAGTTAGCATATTTGGCTCCTTACCTGTATTTTAGAGCATCAGAATATCCCTTTTAGAACATTAGACCAACATAAGTGCTGATCCAGACCCCTGTCCACATCCACATGATCCGTTTGAACATCATTCCTTACATTAGTACCATTACTTCATGGTACACAGCAAATGCAGTGTCAGTATTTCAGAGTCAAACTATTTTAATCTAAAAGGAGTATTGATAACTCTATGGAGAGTAAAGAAGCTCTAACAGAGTTAAAAGTCAGTGTAAAGTTCAGCACAGATGCAGTGTAGTATTCCACTCTACAGAGTGATGATTAGTGCCAGTCTACTGCACTGCACTGTGGGTACTGGACATTTTACTCATTGTGTTCTATTTTATGTGCAGGGGTTCAAGGGGGAGTTGTGGTCATGTTCATTTAGGTTTATATATTTTACAACATTTATTATCCTTTTCATGTTTAATTTTTTTAATTAATGTGACACCATTAGTTAAGCCTGTAGGCAGAACAATGCTGAACCTGAGTGTCACTGTGAAGCTATGATTGTATAAAAACAGTGAGGACTTTGCTCTGACAAGAAAAAATGTTCTAGGGTGAATGAAACCCATAAAGAAATTGTATGCTCCCACCTTTGGGACCCCTGCAATTTTACATCGTTTCAAAATTAGGGAAGCGCACAAACTAAGAAAATAACACTTCAGAGTGATAAAGTAAAATTCTATTAAGTGTAAATGTATTGCCCTTAACAGGGTAAAAGCACCACAGTGTGAATATTTTTTTTTTTTTTTTTTGTACAGATTTCATTGTTAACTTTGACGCTGAAAATTTAACACTGGCCATAGAGTAATTTTTATTACTCTTAATTTTGAGTGGGACCAAATGTTATCTGAAACACAGTTAAATTCAACTCTCTAAGAGTTGCTTACAGAGACCTTACAGACCCTGTAGACCACATTGGACCTGAGATGGTTGACTCACTGTCCTCATTGGAACTGTTGCTGTCACTGTCTTGTAATGTATGTGGAAATGACTAAAAATAGTCAATTGCCCAATAAAGGGTTAACAGTATGTCCTTTTTGTACACTGACCCCCACATTGTCTCCAGACCTGTGGCAGCAGATGGGATCCAAACAGAGCCATTGTATTTATGGTCCCTCACAAAGCCTCCATCCATCATCAGACCATTACAATCAGCCCTTCGAGGCTGTTCGATGACAATTCTCCCGACTAAATGACAAGGCAGCATTATGCACAAAACAAATGCGCTCATCTTGGGAATATTATCTTGAATTATTTGGCTTATTAGCATACAGAATTGATGTAAGTGGTCATTTGTCTTACTGTGGGATGAGCAAACAGGATTAGTATGTACGAGACAACAAAACAAGGAAATGTTTGAGACACTCGGCAGCGTCACTCATCCCATTAGCATTAGTTTTGGTTGTGACTTTCTTGCGTCCAGGGGTAATCTCAGGAAGACCTTGACAGATGAAAGCAGGAAGAAAAAGCAGTATGAAATTGCATTACCTGAATCCAAAAGGACGGATTTCTGACGTCAAAGATCTTTGTTTTTCATGCCTCCAAATCACGATATCAGAGTAAAGACACTAAGGCAGCTTTAAGTTAAACTGGGGTGGCATTATTAAAAGCAAATAAAGAATAGTTAGTGTTTGGGGAAAATTACTTGCGGGCCACAAGGATTTTTTTTTTTTTTTTTACATTGCAGTACCACAAGTGACCACCAGGGTAATTGACAGGTAGCATGAGCTGCAATGCTGTATTCTGTTCTTTTAATACAACCATGGCTAATGCTAACTTTAATGAAAACATTAACCACACTCCTAGGAAATGTTATGGTAAATACCACCATCAATAGGTAACATTACCGAATCAATACTGACATTTTCTGATGAAGTTATACTGCAAAAAAATGTAACAATGAATGTTTAAAACCTTTGTTCCCAAAATTGTATTGCATTATATATAAAAAAAATAAAGATTAATTTCTAACGCTCCCAGTTGTTTGTAATTATGGGTGTCCTGTTCGTACGTCTTTTTTCATTGTACTAGCTCTGTGGTGCAGGTGTCAAACATGTGGCCCAGGGGCCAAATCCAGCCTGTAGGATGAATTTGTGAAATGAAAAAATACACTGAAGATACAAACAACCAATGGTGTAAAACTCATTTTGAATCCGGTTCTACATACAGACACATTAGAGCTCAGCTGAATCAGTAAAATATCAGAACCTGTAAATAATGACAACTGCCGATTTGACCTTTGCTTTAATGTAAAAAAAAAAGGTAAAATTATATGGAAATGTTTAAATGAAACTATGCTTTTACAAAAATGTGAATAACCTGAACAAATATGAACCCGAAATGTCTGAAAAGAAGTAAATGTAATTTTACCAATATTCTGTCCGTTACTAAATGTTTGTGTATTTTTTGTAATGTAACGCACATGTGACAAACTTAAGTTACACTTCTTCCCACCCCTTTTTCGGGCATGTAAATGAAACTATTGTGCTGTTCTTCTGTCTAAGATTGACTTTGTTGATTTTTGTATTATTTACATTTTACTTGTTTATATAAAATCAAATCAAAACTGACAAACTGAGGCAGAACACTGTAGATATAGATATAAACATTAGCATGAAATAATTTGTTTTCACTTATTTTTTTAGTGGTCTGGCCTGCTTGAAATCATATTGGGATGAAGGTGGTCCCTGAACTAAAATGAGTTTGACACGTCTGCTCCATGGGGAAAATGCTTTGATGGTCTGTTGTTGTAATATCTTAAGTGGCCACTAGGGGAAGTGGCAGGAAGTCTGACAGACAATACCATGTAAAAAATAATATTCATGCCTAATGCTAACATTAACTTATTGCCAACTACAAGATGTTATGTTTAATGCCACCAAGTTATTATAACTTACTGTTTGTCTATACCATACAGCTGTTAAAATTAATAACAGTGTATTACTGAATAAAAAAAAAAAAAAAAGCTAAAGCTAATTTGTTGCAACAGGCTAGATATTGTATTTAACTGTTTAGATGCAAGATTTACACATGGTTTATATTTATCATGGTACTTAGTGAAGTTTGTACTTGTCTGGTTTATACTAGGAGACACTTAACATGTTAATGTTAACTCCATTTTTAACATAATAATTGATTTCTATGTAGAGGACACTGGTTAGTTTTCCATGAATATCTTTGTGTCCTTCTGCTCCTCTGCAGTGGAACAGTAGCTACCATTGGCTTTTGTCAACAAATGACAACACGAAACACTCAACTCAACTTAATGTAAACCCACAAGTGTGAGTTTAATCTACATTATAACCTTGATTTGACTAAAACCATTAAGGAAGTTTTCCATCAGTAACATCTTGTCATCGGGTCCATCCGCCTGCACCTGTAACTCAAACTACAGCCCATTCACTATTAAAATCAAAGAATTTCCAGATCAGATTCAAGGATTCTTCATTTATGACATTTATTGAATTAAAGGAGGCATACTCTGACATTAACAGTCATAACAGAAACAAGAGTCCATGTTTTACAGCTGAAGGAACAGACTGTGTTTGAGTTCATAATGACATTATTCTATATGATGGATATGATACGAGTAGGCGAAGAACTGTGGGGATGCTGAACACCTCAGATCATAATTCATGTCTACTAAGTGTACAATAAGATCACCCACAATAATAAGTACTTGCATAATAATGAATAAAGACCCACTATGCTATTAGCATGTATTGTAATAAACTGAAACTGAATTGCCCCTCGGGGATAAATAAAGTTGTCTGAATCTGAATCTAATAATTATTTAATGGTGACTAATTGAAGCTTGAAGTAATGATGATGAGGATATGAAACATTTGCAGAAGACAACCTTTCACAGCCACTGAATCGAACAATAGAACATCGGAGTAAAGAGGTGAAGGCAGGTTTATTCTGGTATTTTCACTGACATTCAAAGTCAGTGGAGGGGTGTCTTCCTGTTTGGTGAATATTGAAGTTCACATGCTGCTGTTGTCTGCTCTGTGTGTCTTTGTAGTAAAAGCTCAGTGACACGCATGATGATATCAGGATGCACCAGACAGTCTAACAGGTCATTAGTGGTTATTGTTGCGTGTCCTGATTCCTCATTATCCTCTGACATCTCTTCTCCACAGTGACTTAAAGCAGAGCCACATTCATGTTGTCCCCGGTGGATTCTGACAGCAGATGCAGGATCTGTTCTCTGTGCGGCCTCTGAGCTGTCAGCACAGTCCAGCTGCGATCTGATTACACATTTCCGGATGGATTTGACCTCTGGATCATTCGGGTCCATTCCCTTTGTTTCTTGCTGAGCACGCACAGGGATGAGATGTGGCCCAAAGGGAACAGTGAAGGGCACACAATCACCACATCTCCTGACTTTTCCGCTACAGTCTCGCTTGACTGCTTGACTGTCTCTGGTTGACTGGGCGTGGCCTCTGAGTCTGTGAGCACAGGCCCTCACCGCAAGGTTCACATACTGCATGTTCTCATTATGGGATGATACTCCGTCCTGTAAGAACAAAGACTCTTATGGAGGTCAACACGCACCGGCTGCCAGTAAAACACCTGTCCACTCACTGTACAGACTTTGGTTACTGCTCTTATTGACCTTGAACATGAAGAGAAGTCAGACGTAGGGATGGGTGATATGGAAAAAAAATCAAATCACGATAATTCAGATGACATCAATATGTATCACGATATTAAATCACAATTTATGTCGAGCTTGAATTTTCTCTTACTCATAAGTTAGTTGTAAAGACATCAGAAGGTTATTTTTGATTTAAATATAATTTATTTTCTGTCACAGATTGAACATGACAGGTGTGCTGAACATTATACAACAGTTTCAGATAAACAGGTCCATATATTTAAAACTGAACTAAAACACAAACAAAACGGACAATCTTCACCAAACAATACCAGGGGTACATGTGGAGGTGCGTTCTTTAACTGCCATAACTGTTGTAAACCGAAAAGGAAACTTAACATGCTTTAAACGTCCAACTCCTGGCTTCTATGCCACATCTTACTTTTCAGTAACCCCAGTCGCTAAGTTCTTGGTCACATTTTCTCATTACCTTCCACTGCAGCCCAAACATTAGTGTGTCTGCTGCTCTTCCACCTGTGCTGTGTGTGTCAACCTAACTTAGTGTGGCTCTAGCATGATTGCTTAATTATCTTCTTTCTTTCTGTTCTTATGTCTGTCAAAACATGGACGAATGAATTCTATTGTAACTGTATCAAGCATGTCTCATGTTTCTATCAAGGAAAAGTTCTATTGCAAAATATATCGTTATCGTTTTATCGCCCAGCCCTAGTCAGACGTAAATATTTGTTTTGTCATTTATTTCTTTCTGTGATATTTCATTCACAGACTACATCCTATAACTATTCTGACTATTCATTTTGTTGTCAGGGAATTTTTGTTTTATTTATTCAACCTTTATTTAACCAGGGAAGACAAATATTAAGTCAGTATTCTTAAATACAACTGTGGTCTGGCAAAAGGCACGGAAAAGGGAATGAAACCATAGAAACAAGGGCCTGGCCAAGTGGTAGTGGATGGACAGCTTTGCTATTTTTTATTTGGTGTTTCACAACTACTTATGGAAGAAAGATGAATGAAACCTCATCTTGCAGGGAATAATCAGCACTTTTAGATGTGTGATTGAAAAAACTATGTTTACACCTAATTTTAACCTAAAAAGGAACATGAACATCTATTTTTGACCTCTTTATAAAATCTGCCTTAAAGTGGGGTTCCAATTTTAATCAAATTGTCAGATCTTCATTGTTGGTCCTCTAGGGTATCTATTTTACAAAACAGTAAACAGTTTTTTTTTTCAATATGTAAGGGCATAAAATAGTCAGAGTTTTGCTAAGTGTTTGGGTAATGGATGGATAAAGGAGAAGAATTACAACTTTTAACAGTTTATTCAGTATATTTATTAGTATATACACATGGCATATATAATATCTGCAAAGTCCTTAATAAACTGATTTCATAAATGTAACATTTATCTTTGTTAGGTATTTGGAAACACTGTAAAAAGAGTAGCAAAAGGTTTTTAAATGGATCTAACTAAGTATAATATAGGTTCAATAGAAGAGGATCACAATTATGCTTTGAATTAACCTGACACATGAATACTGAATCTAATGCCATGTAAGCATTTATAAAACACTTTTCTATAACATAAAACCTGTGCTGGACACTAGAAGTAATGTACTTTTAAAATATACAAGTCTTCAAAAGGTGATTTTAAATGTATTTTTGGATCTGGATGCCAACCTTCCCGTGGCCAGGCCCACAAGTTTAAAATCAAGCAAATTAAAACAGGGTAAAAAGACAAACAGGATCATGTATATAATTAATGGACAGAGGAATAGTGACGTCACCCACTGCATTCTGAACTGTGCTTTTGAAGGCAGCAGTTATGTACCATCACTATGTTGGCTTTTTGAAGCCAGAAGTGACCATATTTGGACACAATCAGTGGCTCTGCAGGCACAAGAGGGATAAAGGGTCAGCTAATGCTAAATGCTAACTTACTGACAAGTAAACCCTCAAAACCTCAGACCAGAATGAATCCTAGAAAAAAAAAAAAAAAAAGTCAGTTTAAGTCTATGGAAGCCATGCATTTTGGAGCCAACACCTAGTGGTCATTAGTGGTATTACAACTGTAAGACACTTTCACAGATGCTTCATTTTGGAGATGCGGTCATATTCCAAAATCTAAATCTTTTCTGTTTTTACTTTCAGACATACAGGAAATCACATCAAATCCATGCAACCTGAAAAAGTTTTACAAAAAATTACTTCAGTGCATTAAACGCGATTAAATAGAGCTAATGCATTGGGTTTCATGTGGATGGCTTAAAAATAATGGAAGAATATAATCTAAACTTGTGACTTCACAATGAGAAATATGAGTTCATGCCACAGGACTGCTGGTGTTCAGTGGTGTGCTGCACACAGAGGTACTCAAACAAACACAAAGCGGTTGTTACAGTTAACCTCACATGGATCCGATAATATGCTACCTCAGTGGGGTTGAGCCAGACATCTGTGTTGTCATCTGCTGGAGTCGTTTTGAGTGCACAGACCACAGCCTTGGTCACGGCTTCACTAACTCTGGCCACATCATCTGCTTCCTGTGCAGATCAGAAAGACATACAGAATAAGGATATATCACCATATTTAGCACTTGGCCGTGTCTGTGACCTTACAGGGACGACTTAAGCCGCCTACTCTCCGGATAAACATTTATCTGGTGGCGAAGAGCTTTTTTTCCTTGTGGCACACATTCCTCCTGGTGCGCGCACGCGCGCGCACACACACACGCACACACACACACACACACACACACACACACACACACACACACACACACACACACACACAC
>JAQQZY010000015.1:7031984-7048809 GCA_030068375.1 Ostorhinchus rueppellii
CAGGGCTGACATATAGAGACAAACAATCACTCTCACATTCACACCTATGGGCAATTTAGATTAACCAATTAACCTATGCATGTCTTTGGATTATGGGAGGAAGCCGGAGTACCCGGAGAGAACCCACACACACACGGGGAGAACATGCAAACTCCACACAGAAAGGTCCCACCAGTGACTGGTGTGGGAATCGAACTCAGGCAAGAGGCACTTGTGCCTCTTGTTGTGAGGCACGAGTGCTAACCACTGCACTACTGTGTTGCCCCAGCCCACCTCCAGTGGCAAAAAATATTTTTTTGCATGAATCGTTGTATGTATATGTATTCATATCATAGTTGGGCTTACCAGGCTAACCCACCCCTACATCTTCATATAAAATAGCAGCTATTGTTTCAGCTATGAAGGAATTTGTCCATCTACAAAAGTTAAAAATGAAGGATTAAACTAGGATGACATGATTTTACACAAGAGTATATTAGGATACAATGACAAGGGGATTATATTCTCTATCCTAATAATCAATGGGGCAACTTCACTGTGATATTAAAATATTCAGCAAAAACCGTACATATGTCAACGTAGTGAAAACATCCATTTGACTAAAAAACACACTTGACCAATTTTTATTAAATTCTTTCAAAGTCTAGTTTTGTTTACAGTAGGAGTCAGGACAAACACAGATGTAAACTGCAATTTGCCTGGTACAGAACTACAACCATAGGGTGGTACCGCTGGTTAAATCTTTTTTTTTTTTTTAAACATTGCATGACAGGGTGTTTTATTTAATTACATGGCTGAGGGGCCTCGGTGTAAGCAGGCATGAGTTCATACACCAGGGTCTGCTCCTTTTAATGGAGCTGCTACGGTTTAGTGTTTGTCCTTGGCCCATGCCCTACCCTTCCACCATCTGCTTTATCAAGTCAGTGTTGTAGTTCTAGTGTAAAACTGCTGACAAACAAACATGGGTGCTTACATAACATCCCTTGGCAGAGGGGAAAATACATACCAGATTTCTGATTTCTAATTTAAAAAGTCTCGCTTGCTATTGTGTGTGATAATGGCATGACAGGTAGACATTTTCACAGCTGTCACATCTCTGCTAAGAGCCATGAGATGTGTCCCAACCACATTCATTTCTTTGACAGAGCCCATTATAGGTGACCAATTGAGGCTTGTGTGTAGAAAACCCAAAACACAGTTTGTCATCTTTTAGGAAAAAGCGACCTGTCAATCACATGCTGTCAGAGCACAAAGGTGTAGTAATCATGGTCGCATCCAGAATAATGAAGTCATTACCATATATGCAGGCAGCTGTAAATGACAGAGTGGTCAATCTAGGCTTCAGGCAGCCTTTTGCAGCAGCACCATTTATCCTGTAAAAAGCCCGTGTCTGCCTGTCTCAAAGGCATGAATGTCAGCAGGTGATAATTGCAGGTGAATGTCCAATAAAAATTTATCACTGAGATAAAAATGAAATAAATGTGCGGCAGTGGCTCGAAAAGGATGGCACTTTTATGCCTTTACCGACCAGCCAACAAGAATAGCAGCTAATATAAAATCATTACTTGCAACAGCTTAACATTTTAATTGAAAATGACAAAACAGAGGGAAAAATGAGCATAAGCGTTATGAACCCCCCCCCCCAAAAAAAACAAAACAAAACAAAAAAAAAACAGAACACAACACTGAAAAGGAAATAGTCTGGCTGTGTTTATTAATTCAACATTTCATTTGTCGATAAGATAAAGCTCCTGTAAAAGCATGGTTAAGTTATGTGGATTACACTTTTTTTAATTAAACCTCATGCAGTGTCTGACCATTTTTATTATCTTGTAAACAATTTTTTTTTTAAATTTCGGTTAAGTTTTCTGCACTATGTGATTTATGAAAAGTGCACCAAGAGTTCAGTCTGTGTGGAATATACAACTAAGAGCATGACTTTAATCAACACCATTATCTTTTTCTGTTTACTAAACTATACTACTGCTCATGAAACTTTAAGTTGTTGATATTAATGTAAATTATTAAAGTATTTATCACTAGAAGCCTAATACTTCAAACCATACTATTTCAATGACTGACAGCAGATTGCTCTGTATGAACTTTCCTTCCAGCCATTTTGATGTGCACGTTTTCTTCAGAACAGAAATGCTGAAAATTCAGAAAAGATGAAATATCCCTAAAAACATTTTATACTTTAAAGAGACAGATAAGTTGGGGTGTTGCTAAATGATTAAAGGTCAGAAGCTTTGACAAACTGTGGCATTTGGTGGGTTGAAGTTTGTGATAGATTTGGAGGATTTCTGTGAAACTTCCCACAGCCTGATCAGAGTTAAAAAACAGAGCTTTAGAAATAACTCCAAACATGTAAATATTATACACTTTTGCAACTATTACTACAACGAAGACAGAATGAAACACACACCAGGGTCTTGCTGAATGACTGGAGTGTTCAGTCACATCTCAAACACTCGTCAGTGTTCTGCAGTGCTTTCCTGTCCACTTATGACAATGGCTTAGGATTCTTCAAACTTCAATATAGGTGATACAAAACTTGATACCCAAAGTTACCTCATGCTTCAACATGCTTTAGATACTTCAACAAACTGGTCAAGTTGCAGTTTACATCTATATCTGCCCAAACCGTGTTATACAATAGAACCTCACTGTACGCTTTTAATTTGTTCCATGACTGAGCTTGTTATGTAATTTACTGGTTTTACAAATCAATTTTCCCTATTCAAATGAATCCAAATATAATTAGTCCATTCCAGCCCCAAAAGGAACACTGAAAAACCACCCAAAAATCTTTTTTAAGGGTTTTTAAATCAGAAAAACTGCAGTTAGAAAGCAAATAATAATTAGAAAACCACAGTGAAAGAGAATGTAAAAGAAACTAGTTTTACTAACTTACTTACCTTTAAACTATACTCAACTATTATACTACTAATATACTCAGTTAGTATATTTGATTTATAATGATGTGCCTCTTGGTCAAGTTTCCCTCGAAAAAGAGATTTTATTTCAAGGGACTTCCTGGTTAAATAAATAAGATGAGATGATCTGTGCATGAGAAAGACGATGGAGTGAGGAAGAAGAGAAGGATGATTATTATTTGGAAGGAGAATCTCCTTCCATTAAACATTATGCAGAACAATTTCTAATGTTTTCTCTCTTGCTTCACTTAATTTGGACACAAAAATTGCAATGTTGCATCAATGAGAAGAACACTTGAACTGAGTGAGCAGAGGCTGCCTCTGTTGAGGGGAGCATGTACGAGCTCAGTACTAGTGGCAGTAAGTATGAAACTCACTTGTACTGCAGATTTCCACTCTTATTTTAAGATGAAAATACTCACAAACTGCGGCTTGTAATCCAAACTTCTCATACAATTGTGCACTCATACTGCAAAGTTCTACTGTATGTGGTGATGACTTTGAAGGAAAGAGTATTTAGTGGAATTATAGTGAGAAAAAAAAACAACATAAAAATTACACAAAAGATGGACATGTTAGTTCATTCCAATATCATTCTTTGTGAGATCGCAGTGACCTGGACCTTTGACAACTCGATTTTTATCCTGTACCTGAGATACAGTGATTACAAGAATGGACAGACTGACCTCAACAACCACATCATCCATGAGTCCAATGAACAGACATCATATGTTGGACACAATCCAAACCTAACAAGCTGAAAAACACAATGTGAAAATAATAATTTTTCCATTGTGTTTTTCAGCTTGTTTCAGCACATTAACTAAATATGATGCATTATTTCATATCAAAGAGCCATTTTTGATAAAGTGGTAACAGTCTGACCACTTTGAGGTCAATGCAGAGACTGGCTGGAATAGTGTCCTGACTTCAACCTCATCCAGCTACTGAGATGAACTGGAACACCATCATGATGATTTACAAAGCATTATTATCAATTCTTATATAGAAGAAGCCTAATCACCTCAAACATTGAAGGCTGATCTTCAAGCAGCTGTGAAATGTACTTGTAGTCAGCATAGGCCCAGTACTCTGAGGAAGGGTAGTCACAGAAAGGTCCATCATGCGTCGCACTGTGGCCCTGGGTCCAGCTGAGAAACTGTGCAAGTGTGGCGTCCACAAAGGAACAGTGGGTTTCAAACAGAGGGGCTGTGGGATTGACTGAAAACACAATTAAAAAGACAAGAAAGCAAGTAATTACTAGAAAATTGTTGTAAAGTTTCAGCAAAAATCATTCAGTTGATATATGTTCAGAGAGCTGCAATTCACAAAACAGAAAGCAGCACACAACTATACATCACCACAGATGCATGAAATTCTGTTTTAGCTCCTTTTATGAGAAAAATAAATCACACTGGTGGTGATTTACTTGCCTTTGTCTCAGTAAACAAAGTATTGTGTCTATGGTTGAGTGATGAAATTTATAATCCATCTTGAGCAATGCTCCCTGTCAGCTGTTGCAGCTGAAAAACATGATTTAGAAATCTAATTAGTTAGCTTTTATCAAAGGACACGCTCTGTGTTCTTCATTAAAGGAGTCATTAATGTAACCATTTTAAAGCAACATGGATGCCAAAATACACTTGATTCTAAAAGACAAAAAAAATGCTGTTTTATTCTCTGTTTTTCTTGTGTGACATTTGCAATCTGGTCATTACAAAAATTGTAATAGTCCATCAGGTCCCAATAAGTACAGTCTAATAAGTCACTGTCAGAGGACAGACCTTGCAACAGTCTTCTTTATTGTTTCTGAAAATACAGTATGGGGCTCTATTCTCATCACTCCCACCTCTCTTTAGTTTCTTCCTCTGCTCCTTTATACATAACCCAGATTTCCTGATGTACACTCAGGTATGTTATCCATTTAAATCGATGTAACTGTCTGACCTATTCAGTATTATTCTGCACCTCCAAAGTTTATATTACAGTTGAATTTGTATTTTTACATGCACCTTGGGGCAAATGCATTCACTTTCAGCTTCATAATATTATGAGCATTTCATTTTCACATATATTCTCAGGTACTTTATTTTGGTATTGTGAAGTATCACCATATTTTCAGATGGTGAAAATCCATTTACCTAAGGTGTGTAAATGTCCAGCCTATAATGCATGTTTGATTTAAAAAGGCAAAACAAATGAAAATGCCATACAACAGGTATACACTCCACGATATAATAGAGTCGAAAAAGTAGAACTAGCTGTATATTTAGAATCTACACTTCTTAAATATACATGGGAGTACTTCAACAGACACTTGTGTGTGAGTAGCTGTGTCTTTTTGTCAGAAATAGAACCAAGTCCATAAGTATTTGGACAGTCACACATTTTGTAATTTAAAAGTAACACAACAGCAGGAAAAGAAATGGAATATTTGTCATGGCCAAGACAGTCACCTGATTCAAATCCCAATACAGGATGCTTTTTAGTTACTGATGACTAAATAGAAGGACTTTGTATAAAAATGTCTGCTAAACCCCTAAATTAATGCTCAAAGTCCAAACTTTAATTATGTCTGAATTGCTTCATTTAAAATACAGTGCTTCAAATTGTATAATTTTACCACTGAACACCGTATACTGAGGCAAACATAAAATTTGCATTTCCGTCACAATACTTATATACATCTGTGCAAGTTCTCATTTGCCCAGGTCGTTGTTCTTCTAGGTTAAACTGGACTAGTTTTGCTCTCTGACAACATTTCATCCTCATGTAAGAGACTTCTTCAATTTTGAACTGAACTGTTTTACATGCTCACTCCAGATGTTACATTATACAATAGACAATATTTCAACCAAGATGTGTCTGAACCAGTCACCTCAAACATCATTAGCCTACCATTAGTCTTCTTTTTTCTTCCCAGTCTGAATTTGACATGCTTGTTGCCAAGGCAGCCAGAGAGGTGGTCCACTGTCCAGTGAAGAACAGGCCAACCACAGGTCATGTTCAGGAACACCGCAGGTTCCTGTAGATGATGCACAATCCGGTACGCCTCCTCCGCGGTAAAGGGTTTAAGGGTGGGGGAGCCAGCCATTATCTGTAGAACACAGAAGATGGAGATTTAGGTTTGCTGAAAGTAGGGCACTATAACCTGTGAAAGTTTATAAACTAGGAAAGCACTCGGAGAGTGCAGACCTCTGCCAAGGCAGCTCAGTGCCCCCCATGCCCTATCGCCCAATGATAAAGAAACCTTTAAAAAAAGGTCTGAATCCAGATGGTGATTCGGATCACCACCAAAATGTAATCAGTTGTTCCTCGTTCCAGTTCTAACATTTCCTGAAAATTTCATCAAAATCCGTCCATAACTTCTTGACTTATGTTGCTAACAAACAAACAAACTCTACTAATACATAATACATAACCTCCTTGTCAGAGGTAATAATTCGATTATCCAGATCAGTCTTTAATATCTTGTAGAACCTTTTGGAAACATGTCCTGTATTTTTTTCCCCAAGTGCCCTAACCATTCTTTGTGGAGTTATATTCACAAATGCCGAAAATGGTCCTATCTTGCAGTGTTATAGAATCCTTGAAAAAATTCCTAGATCCAGATGGTGATCTGGATCACTCCCACAATTTAATCATTTCTTCCATAACCCATGTCCAACAATTCCTGAAAATTTAATCCAAATCCGTTCAGAACTCTTCAAGTTACTTTGAACACAATCAAATAACCAAACAAACAGATTAACACTGGAAAAAATATAACCTCCTTGGAGGAAGTAATTAAAAAGAATGTAATGACTGAATGAATATAAAGAATTTCATTTAAATGTTCATTAAGTGTCTGGTCTCAGTTAGCCCTCAGAAATACCGATCAGTGGCTGGTACCATGTAAAAAGGCAAAATAAAAGTCACTACATTTTGTCTTTTTTTTTTTTTTTTATTATTATATTTTATATACAAGTTTGTATGTTTGAGTTACAAAAATACTATGTGCAGACCTACACATGGAAAAATTCTATATTTTATGCTTGAGGAAATTTTTTCCATCTGTGCTGTCTTATTTGTGATGCTAGTCTTGTGCACTCCTGTATAATAGAGGTAAGAAAACATTCTTCAAAACAGTCCACAAATGTGTGTGAGCAGCAAGGAGAGATTATGGAAAGAAGCAGTGAAACTCAAACTTCCTTTTTTTCCTCCACATTTATACTGTACCTGGTGGATAAGGCAGGAAAAGTTACTGCTGATAACTACCTGACAGAAGGTATGAGCTTTCAAGTCATTAATTATAAAACAAATCTTGTCACCCAAGATACCAAACCTAATCTCTAATAAATTCTATTGCAGGTTTAGTATTAGGGAAGACTAAAGAAGCCAGCCCTATTTTGTTCTGTACTACATGTGTGTGTGCTACACCACTATTTTTAATCAGGGAGCATGAGTTTAAAAACTTGCTGCACATGCAAAACTGCAGAGTGCCTGCTGACCCCAACCTAGTATCATCTGTTACTCTAATGTGTTGTGCCCCTGTTTAACAGAGATTCATAAGTTGACGATTGCATAGCAGGGACTCAAAACACATTTTAATTCTGCTGTGACAGTGTCTTCTATGTATGTTGACAGCACCAAATAGGATGTTTCACAAATATTCAGCATCTCCTGTATTTACACAACCACCTGGCAAATAGTTCAGATCCTTCCACTGGATAATTACTGCAGGGATTTATGTTTCATCTGCAAAAAGTCCTTTAAGAAATGAGAAGCTATTCATTGCATCAGTTAGGGTTAAACAACCATTAGTTTGACAGAGAGCATAAAGATAGGATTGTTTCAAAGGAAAAAAGGCCATGTGGTCTGAAGAGTCCAGATTGACCCTGTTCTGGAGTGACGAGTGCATCAGGGTGAGAAGGTGGATGAAGTGATTATCCATCATACCTACTGTCAACAGTACAAGCATGTCAGAGCAGTCCTATGATCTAAGTAGTTTCACTTGATCAGGCCTCGGTTTATTGATGAAATGTGTCCAAAAATGATGGAAATAAATGTTGTGACAATGCATGAGCTTATTGAAAGATGGCACAGTGAATCCCTGCCGTTACCAAAGCTAAAGGAGGATCAGCAAAATATTAGAGGGTGGGGCTTTTGTTGGCCAGGCTGTCTATAAATAATATATACACATCTAGTTAATTTATTACGGTACATACTTCATGAATTAAAGGTTCTCTGGACATTGTCTTACTGAGATCACTAACACACAAACCCAATTATGTTTATTTTGCACTATACCATTGAATCTTGACTATATATACTCGAAGTCATGAAGAAGTTATCTAAACTCCATTTGCCATGTAAATCTATCTTTCAGGTCTTTTGCACTATTGATAACTGATATTAGACAATTATAACCTACGTGAGTGTAACTTGGCAATCTTATCTAATTATCTAAAAAGGAGTTAATATGTGTCCTTTGTGAAAGAAAATGCAGTGACGGGTAGTCCTCACAAGGTATATTAGCTTTAACTATATACTTCAAAAATATGACTTGTCTTTTTTCTTGCCATTTCCCCTCACGTAATAGAACTAGTTAACCGATTTGTTTTGGCAAGCAGTTATAGTCTATTTCTCAACTCAGAGGACGAGATAATTGGCTACTTTTATCTTAAAGCAAGATTTACTGCACCACATTGACAAACTGATGCTAAATAGTGTTCATTACATGCTAGCACAGGGACAACATTGACGCTAGCTAACCTGCTCGTTTTGAGCGAACAAAGAGCTTTTCGGAGAAGACAATGGTTAATTCCGCGAACAAGAGTTCCTCAGACAGTTTTTCTAGCTTGATTAAGTAAAGTTGTTTGGGTGAACACTGCTCTAACTAATCAAGAACACTTCACTCTACCGTAATATTGATTAATATTGATTATCGTTATCTAGACGGTCGGAAAGGGAGAGGGGTCTCCCTTAAAAACAAAGTTACGCGTGGAACTCACCTTTCACTACACGTGCTGGTGAGAGTCTAGGCGGAAGTAAACAAACATCACATGACAATGTACGGTTTCAATGAAATAGTGAGAAGCACGGAGGAAACTGCTTCATTTCGGCTCTGTGGTCGCTGCAATAGCTAAGTTTAAGCTAAAGCACCAGTGGAACCAAAATGGCAAACCAATGACTCCAGTTTCAACTACCGAAACTGTTTCCTTTCGCGCGTGCGCAGTAAAGTTGGTGACACAGGATATCGGCTGTTTTTGTTTTTGGTCGACTGAAGCCCGTCGAGCCGCTCATTTATATCTCTGTACAACCAGTAACCGCGGATTTTACACTGACCAGACAAACAGAAAGCTACTATGGGTGCCGCTTCGAGCACCGAGGCCGAAAGGGAACCTCTTCTCGTGCCCTCGCATACTGAGGCAAACGTTCCCCCAGTAAACAGCAGAGTGTATGGCAGAAGATGGCTGGTTTTGAGCCTGTTTTCCCTGTTGGCACTCATGCAGGGGATGGTGTGGAACTTCTGGGGTCCCATCCAGAATTCGGCTGTGCATGCTTACGGCTTCACCAAGTCCGATATCGCGGTTCTGGTGCTGTGGGGTCCGGTAGGGTTTGTTCCCTGGCTGCTGTTTATGTGGTTAATGGATAAAAGAGGTGAGTATTCAGCCTGGTACACTGTGTCCTGTTTTAGCCTAAAACTGTCTGTGTCCCGGTTTTTTCCGCCTTTCCTCTTCTATAGGGGAGTTATCGTCAGCAACTCTTCAAAAACACTATGCATCTTTAGAGGACCCAAATGCTGAACTCTTCTGTGAACTTTTTGTCTCATCATCCTACACTTGATCTGATCAGCATTTCATTGATCAGCTGTTTGTGCTGATGTCCGGATTTACATATTACTCTGTCAGTTAATGTTTTAGATGATGATCTGTAGTTAATCTTTTAGATGATTGACGGGTATTTTAGTGGCTATGATCAAATGCTATTTAGACTATGTCAGTACTAAGACTTGTAGGCTACATCTAGGCTTTGTTGAATTAATTCCCATTTCAGAAGAGAGCACCTGAACGCCTCATTGTCCAATTAAGGTGAATTTAAACCAAATCCTGATGGTGATTATGTGGCATCTTCTAGCATGACAGCACCTCTGCCCATAGGATGAGATGGCTCACAGAACATACGTGAAAGCAATGTGAATCATCTTCACACATACCGAATTTCAACACTTATTTTACATCTCATTCTCAAATGTTAGACAGTACTTTCCACTCTAATCATCAAAGCATCAAATGAGGGAATAGATTTGGGAAGAGTGATATTCACCACTCCAGTGAAGTTCAACTTGAATCTGTTAAACTTTTTCTGAGGTCACTACTTACAAATTGTTTACAAGGGATTAAAAGAATGAATTTGCAGTTGGGGTGGGAATCGCATAGCAACTCACGATACAATATTGTTATGTTGCTCCTGACAACATTTGGATCATACATGATGCTGCAAAGCAATCATCAAACTATTGTGCTAATGTAACTATAGACAAAATCTCCTCAAATAGGCAAAAAGGATTTTCTGTATGTAGTCACCGCAATGTGTTGTCAGTATTAACAAAAACAGAGGTGAAAAGAAGCTAAAGCCCGACTGATATGGGAGTTTTGGGGGCCAATGTCGATACCGATATTGGGGGCTAAAAAAATCAATATACAACATATCGGCCGATGTCAGCTATATTGGCTTATAACTGATATATCGGTCAATATATGACATAAGAACACTGATGTACTTAGGATATAATAGTCTTATATTTGATAATGGTGTGAATCAACAGTTGCATCTTTGTTAATTTCACAAAGATAATTAACACAACTTTAAAACGCTGTATAATAGTCTTATATTAGACTAGTATGTAACCCGTGGGGAACCACAGGGTGTAGATGTGGTAGATGTTTTATGCATGGGAGAGCAGACTTGTGGAAAAAGATGTGAGTCTGTATTTTATAAGCAGTGACATAAAATGTGTTTGGTAAATTGTTCTTTAAAATTTAAGCGACAATATATAGTATTTAATACCCAGGCACACCTGCTGAATGAAATTGTGAGGTACACAGGAAGCTCACAGACAGGGGTGGGGGGGGGGGGGGGGTGAATAATTCGCAAGTTGGGGGTCAAATAGCGAGGGGGGGGGGTGATTGGGGTGGGGGGTAAGTGATTGTCAGAGCAGAAGTGAAAGTGATACTGACACGCTTTATTATTCCTCTAACTCTCCGGGCAACACAGACACACAGGGATAGCGAGTGACAGAATATTGATTACATATTGGCTGACTGTTGATTAATTGGTGATGCGCTATAATTGGCCCGATTAACTGTTGGGCCGATTCATTGGTCAGGCTCTAAAAGATACACAAAAAAGCTCAGTGCCTCTTTAATACATATTGGCTGAATCTTTTATATCCTACACATGCTATGGATTTTATTTTTAAAAAATGGTGTTTGAAGCTGCTATTTCAATTCAGTAATACAAAATGGAAGTAATCTGAAATATTTCTATATTTTAATTTGTCCCATCCTGTTATGTCTAGGCTGCACTTCCAAGTATTTCAATACACCAGTCTTATATGTGCATGTGTATATAGTATAATAGATTTAGTACTGGTGTTCATTCATTTTCTTTCTCAAATGTGACCCAAACTTGACTATAGTTGCTGTCATCAACCAATTTAATCACCCAGACAGAAAAAAATAAAACTACAGATATAAAGAAAAGAGACAGGGAGCATTATGATCCAGTTAACTGGATTTCTTCTTTTTCCTGTTCCAAACTATTGTCATTATGTGGCTGAGTCTGGCTCTAATGTTAACTGATTAAATTTCAACCTTTTCCTTATGGTAATGGTTGTGTGTCATAAAACTTTGTAGTAAAAGGCCATAAGGTGTAGACAGTGCAGTCTTGAGTTGAGCTTATGAGTCATAACACTTTTTACCTAACCAGTTCCTCTGCATCACTTGACTGACGTGAACTTCTTAATATCCTGACACCACCTATCAGCTGACCAAAACAGCAACAACGTCCTAGTAACCAGCTACTGATGAACAGGCTGAGGAAAGTTCAGCCAAGAAATTACACAACTGAACTTGTGATGTTGATTCATCGACAATTAGTGTTTTCTTTGTGTTTTGTTTACCTATAGGTTAGGCTTCACTTTGTAGATTGTCATGTTGTATCCTTGAACAGTAGAATGTCATCACTGACATGATTGTATGAGCTCAGGAAAATAATCCAGTTCCAGACTCCCTTCAGACCTCTGAAAGTTAAGGCTCATCTTTATTCTCTTTGCTCAGCTAAGCTATCGAATGCAGGCAGCTCACAAATTACATTAAGCTGTGGTGTGACCTTCTTTAAAAACCTGATGTGACATCCAGAGGTTACAATGGGCCATAGCTGTTATTTTGATATGAAACATGCAGTCACACTGGCTCCACTATAACTTGACTATGGGGAAAATGCTTGGCTTGCCTCTGGGATTTCCCCCTCCCCAAAGGTAGAAACTGTTGATGATCAACAAGACAGTAGTTACCATCCAAGTCTTAAGATCAAGTCATATGTGATCAGGTCATGGAGAGGTAGTAAGCCTTCATAATGCGCTCAGGTTATGACGTACTCTGTGTATGTACTGATGCAGCAGAATAGGTCAGTCAGAGCTAATCCACATATTTAAAAGTGCTGTTGTAAGAATCGTAACTGCTGTATGCAGCAGCTGGCCTGAAAGGCCTCTGCTGAATGTAGGTTACTGACTTTTTGTGTCAGTAAACTCACATGGGGTACAGATGGGTCATACTGTAGTAAAGCCATGACAACACAGGATTCCATGTCGATTAACTGATGAGTTTGTAGAATTTGAGGTTGAATTAAATGCTGAAGAATCACAAGAGTTCATATTAGGTCTGGCTATGGCAATCTTTCATCAGCCATTTTTTCCTTGGTAGGTTTTTAAAAATAGCCTGTTAAAGGTATCGGACCCAGAATCAAACAGCAAAAATAGACTCAAAACCAAAGGGTAGAAATGCAGTGATATGAATAAGAGCAGTAGAGTCACGCCCAGCTCACGCCTGACTAAACCCACTTATCAATCTGAAAACACCTTTGACTAACCAGAATCTTAGCTTACATTTTCTTCAGCCTGAAAACACATGGAAGGAGTGAACATGGATGTTTGATGTCCTTTTAGACCATTTTAATTTATAACCAACGAAATTAATTCTGGACATTTATTGAGTTAATAGGACATTTTCTCAATTGGGGCTGATGGTTAATATTAGGCCTTTCAATTGGAAATACTGGCTTTGAGGGAAAATAATATGGAGTTCCATTTAACATTCTCAGCTACATCTTTTACAGTTAGCTTAATGTTCATTTCCATATTTATTGATTCATTACTCAGAGTTTAGTGTACAGAAATCCTAATTTATGTACTTATACCCACTTGTTTTTAAGAAAGTCAATGAAATCCATTTTGGAAATGCATAATGCATTTTCATTGAGAAATCTGTTGGGGGTGGGGCATGATGATACTGTCTGAAGCTATTATTGCTATTGGTACCATTATTGGTTGACTTCTACTTGAATTACAGTATACTGAAGTTCATTACAGTAACTCTAAAAACCTATCAAGAGCTGCTGCTTTAATTCTAACTTGGCCAACATCAGTGTTATTAAAAAGTTTAAATGAGCAGTCATTATGTTTGATGACTAGTTGACTTCTCTGTGGTAGACTAGGATTATTCAATGCTTTAATTTAACATTTTTGGTATATTGATGAACTTAAAGAACTACTGTAATAAAGAGTTGGTGTGTGGTTGTGATTAACCAAAATCCTTCTTCATGAGGTAGATCTTCCAGCCTGGTAAAAGAGCCCAAAGGGGGTACAAACGTCTCACCTTTTGATAGACCACTTGAGTTACAATTTGCTCAGAGGTAATTTTGGGTTGACACTGGATGGCCATCTGCCTTGACCAGTTGGGGTAAAAGAGAGAGGGTAAAGGAAGAGAAAACAAGAGAGAGATAGAGAAAGACTGGGGGGAGGGGTCGAGAGAGACACGTGGATGGAACTGATGTACAGACACTGAAGTAAAACTGTCAAAAGTAGATCAGCTGGTGTATGTTTAACTACATCTATGAACTATATGATGAGTACTATCACAACAATATGGATCAGTGATGCTAATGATGATGAAGGTAGGAGAGGGGCACGACCACAGCAGCCGGTCCAGAGTTGGTTCATGGAATACCTGTGATGATCCCGGGAAAACCTGTGAGGCGATATAGCACAGAGACTCCAGGGAAGAAGTCAAGTCAGTAAATGTGCCTGTTAAATGTCCAAGCTGCAAAGAAAGTAATGTTAGTTGACTCAGTTCCACCTTTTTCAACCTGACAATTTATATTGAAACGAGGAACCAAATATCATTAACTTTGCACCCCCCAGTGGTGAGAAAGGACTCAGAACATTCAGTTTCGTGCACAGTACGTATGTAATATTCAATCTCTGCCAATAGGTGTGTTACTACTACACTGGTCCCAGGACTTTTTGCGGGGAAGGTACTTTTGACCGGGCCAGGAGTTGGCCTGGTCCTCTCAGGTGTCGTGTCTCCATTACAGTAATGGCCCTGTAAGAACCTCGCGATGACATCATCAAATCATGTCCGTTTCTGTAGTAACGTCACTCACAGACAGCACCAAAACTAAGCAGCAGCAGAGGAGGAAATCACAACAAGACCGGACATGGACGAAGTTGGGATGTTTGCTTCTTATCTTCTTTGCTGGTCTTTTGTCGAATAAGAGTAGTCATATTCTGCTTTGTTGTGTTGTGAAATTCCTCCAGCAACTACTCTTTTAAAATTGGAGGTTGTTTGTCACGATCTGCTGATGTCATTTGCGACAACCAATCTGTATGAGTTAGCTACTAATACCACTCAGAAACTCTACCGGGCTGTTCTCAGGTACCTACCCTCGTGCAGGTACTCCATTGGTTCCTGAAAACAGCCCTGTCTGAATGGCCCAGGCAGTAGAGACACGCGCATACCGTGAAGTTCCTGTGCAATGGCCTAGAAGTTCCGATAGTGGAAACACGCCGAATGTAAATAATGTAAATGCATCTTTCTAAACTCTCTGACTCACAATGTTTTTTGCCAGTATGGCCGTGAAATAGGCATTAACTTGTAAATTAAGTAGTCTTAAATAGGTCTTAAATTTAACTTGTAGAAACCTGTAGGAACCCTGTTTAATCGTGTAGGCCTACTCAGAAAAGGATTAGTCGAGCTACAAATAGTGGTCGAGGCCTGGTTTGATTCGTCTGCATATTTGTGTAAATATATGAAATAAAAAGGACTACTCTGAATTTAAATATGACATTTGTGACTCAGCTGATTGCTAGACCGTAATGTAGTGTTACAAAGTGTACACATTTTAGGTGACAAATTATTAACATGATAGTGGTGATGGCATCGCAGGTCTCCTAAGGCAGACTCAACAACTTTTCC
This sequence comes from Ostorhinchus rueppellii, assembly GCA_030068375.1. NCBI lineage: Eukaryota > Metazoa > Chordata > Actinopteri > Kurtiformes > Apogonidae > Ostorhinchus > Ostorhinchus rueppellii. Next base: position 7,047,439 of record JAQQZY010000015.1, read on the forward strand.
ACTTTATCAGAATAGGCACACAATGCGGAATAGACCAGAGAGATGAGACAAAGGAGACAGGGATAACATGCAGCAAGTGTTGATGTTAATTGTTAGAGGATCTGTGAGCAGAGCTGCTCGTGACAGGGCGCATATATGTCATAAGTAGCTGTATTAGTGTTTAAATGGAAAAATATGGTCCTGTGACTCTGTTGCATTTGACTTGCTAATGTGGTCAAAACCATGACTGAAATACTTTCCAAAAAAGAGGAACAGTTTTTTTTTTTCTTTGTATTGAATCACCAAATATGATTCAACTAGCAAAATTTTGAGTTTGGAACAACCCTTTCATATCCTAATTCTACTACAGGTCACATTTAAAGATCTTAAGTTTGGTTTTTTGTGCAACTGCATTCCTGGAAAACCAGAAGTCCAATATGAAAATGTAGAAAACCTCCATCAGACCTGACAGACTTGATCAAAATGGGATTACACTGGAAAGATTACAGTTGGGGTTGGTTCCTGAACCTTTTAGTTTTTCTGCAGCCTCAGTGATTTTATAAGAGGAATTTCCAAGGCATTTATAAACCCCCTTTAACCATACAAGGACCCTTGTTCCTGTGAAACCTAAATGTAGACACACAGAAACCACTTCAGTATTGTCTACTGTCTGCTGCAGTGCTGTGAGATAAAAAAAAAAAAAAAGCCCGATCACATTACTATCTAATTATCTTAAAAATAAATCAGATTTTAAGACGTCACTGACCAAAGCGGGGATGATTTTATTTTAAAAGAGACTCCTGACTAGTGGTGGGTGAATTGATTCTGTGGTATCAATATTTATTGATGGTCACACACTACACATTTGGGAATCAAATACACTAATAAAGTATCAATGTTAATTATTAAATGCAAAATAAAACCGCCTGTGTCACATCTAAATCTTATAGGGTTACTTATAGGGTAATTTAGCGATAGTTCAGTCTGCGGCTGCATGTGTCTGAAAGGAGAGCATGGCTGTGAGGAAGAGGAGTGTGGTGTGGGTGTACTTTACACCTGTAGATTAAACTACAGCAGAGTGTAGTCTGTGGAGTGAAACTGTACAACACTGCAGCAACACCAGCAGCCTTTAAACACCTGAAAATTACCTCAGTTCAGTACCATCAGAATTGCTGTCGGTTTCATTCTTTTCAAATTTCTTTTTGTTATAAAAATGCAAACTGTTTCGGTCTTGTTGGGGGAAAAAAGAGGTGTCTGACCATTTCATTATATTCAATGACTACATTCAAATTGTAATTTTTGTGTTAATGTGTATTAGGGATGTCCCGATCCAGGTTTTTACACCTCCGATCCGATACCGATATTGTTTTGCACTTCCGATCCAATACCGAT
>JAQQZY010000015.1:7048909-7061952 GCA_030068375.1 Ostorhinchus rueppellii
ATAAACACAAAATAGACAGCATTATAAATAACAAACAGAAATGGCATCAGTGGTCAATAATAAGTGCAAATAAGACTACAGCAAAAAAAATGGAATGGATTATCTAAAATCGGTGCGCTGGAAAACCCGGATCGGATTTTTTTTTAAAAACTGGACCGGGGGTCTGGATCGGAATTTTTCCGTGCCGGCCGATCCGATACCGATACGCATTTTTTGCTAATATCGGCAGCCGATCCGATCCAAGTATCGGATCGGGACAACCCTAACGTGTATTATTTCTTTATTTTTATATAATTCATATGTATTTATTCCTTATTATATATGTGCTTTTATTTTTAAATTTGAATCAATATTTATATTTTTTTTTAAATAATTTGTGTTTTTCAAAATTTATGTGATTGCTTAAAAAAAAAAAGGTGCATATCCACCAAAGGATATGCACATTACAGCTGCTAAATGAACAGTATTTGTCATGTGAGATGTCTTTTAAGTGTAAAAAAAAAAAAAAAAAAAATCACTGAAAGTATCGGCCAGGTATTGAATATATGCCAAAAGTAATCTGTATCGCATCATAACACCCAGCACTACTCCTGACAAAAGACTGATAGACTATAAATGACAATCACTTTAGGTGTTTGTTTCTTGTAGTGATGTGTCAATATTTAAAGCAGTAAAACACAGAGAGGGAATCTATTTCCACTCAGACGTCTGTGCACTACACGATGTCCAAATTCAAAACACGCACCCTGAGGCCATATTGGCAGTCCGTTCAGGAAAAGACTGACACTATATCGAGCTGCTTCCCACTACAGCCTGTTAGTTAAAGCCTCAGCAAATGACAGAGCTCACATGGAAGAACAAGAACAGGGAAGTGGGGAGAGTTTCTCTAAATGGGCATCATGTGGGTGAAACTGAAAATAGACACGTCCGAGCTGTTGAACAAGGACTTTTTGTTCGCATATTGCTGTCACATAGGTGTTATTAAATGAAGAAGCTATGATTCTTGTTGTCTGTTCGTGTTGTGGCTGTATGGCGTGTTCAGTATAGTACCACAGTGATTAGTCAACAGAAATGAATCAGCTGTTTGGATAAGGGTGTAGTTTCCACTTAGTAAGGATGTATTAATGCTAGGCCTCCATGATATTGGAAAAAAAATGACATTGCAATTTTTTTTAACCCTGCAATATATGTTTCAATATGAAAAAATACTCAGGAGGATATAGTAGCTTTTTGGCACAGACATAAATCATCAAACAAATTAGTTGTGTTTCTTCTTATTGTGGTGACAGTTGAAACACAGAACACGTGTTTCAGTATCATCCTTCTTCATAATTCCAGATAACTGATGTTGATTTCCTTTTTGGCACCAAATCTTTGTTTTTGGTGATTTTCTTGTTTGTTGCTCAATTTTCAATGTTCTTACCAGCAGCTCACTCCATGTGTATGGGAGTGATCTGCTTCAGCAAACTGATTAAGAACGATTGTGATTGGTGGATGGCTGCGCCCAGTGTGTGTCAGGTACCCAAATTGAAATTACGTGAGAACACGTTGAGTTCATTTGCCTGCTACATTGCAGAATTTGCGATGTGAGTATTGCACACACATATATTGCGATGATGATGGTCAAACAATAAATTGTGCCGCTCGCACATGTTGAGTCTTTAATGAAAGCCATCGGTTTGATGTAAAAAAATTTTTAGCTCACTTGCCAACAGGCCAGAGCTGTTATGAAGGTGCTGTGCCTTTTTCAAATATCTTCTTTCACGAAACTCCTGGTTGGATTCATTTCTAATGTCTGATCTAGTGTCTTTGGGACAATGTCTACAAAGTATGTCCACAGTTTTGAGAAATTTGGATTTTAAAATTTCCGATGAATTTTTGAAATATCAAAAATGTGGAAATATTACAGATATGAATATAGTTACTACTCAGTACATAGGAAGTCATATATGGACTTTGATTTGGGTCCATGATCTTTGGCTTGAGTGACCTTGAAGGGTCAAACTCAAGGTCACCAATGTCTAGATTTCAACCATCTTCTCATTAACTACTGGTCGGATTCATGCCAATTTTTAAGGTAACTTCCTTGGGATAATGTCTGTAAAGTTTGCTCAAATTTTTTTTTAGAAATTTTGATGTTTGAAGTTTTGAAATTTTTTTAAAGTTTAAAAATTTTGCCTTATAGTGGTCCATGTTTTGGTGGGTTGTATGAAAATGGTGACGGATATGTATATAGTTACTATTGAACACTGATAGGAATTTATATATGGACTTTCATCTAATGTGTTGAGTTTTCCTCCGGTCAAAGTATTACCCACTTCTATTGGGAGATTGATCTCATGCATCAAGACCACAGGAGTCCAACATGGAGAAAGACCCTGACAACCTCACAAATTCAAGTTATTGTTTCTTGATAGAAGATGTGAGATACAGGGACAATGGTCCTACTTTTTTTTTTACCTGAAAAACCTGTGAAGGACTGCTGAGTGAAGGAAACGCACACAGTTGACAATGTTTATTTGATGACACCTTAGGCCTTAATGCATAAATAAAATATGAAAACATGATTCAGTCTCCCCCTCTGTCACTGTGTTTTAGGGCTGCGGGCGTCTCTCCTTCTGTCAGCTTTCTTCATGCTACTCGGATCCACCCTGCGGAGCATCCCACTGACAGAACAGCCTCTCAGACGATGGTAAGACTGAACCCAACACACACTTTGATGATGTCAGTTTTCGACAGTCACCTGTTCGAGCAGCTATGTATGTGGCACTCTGCTCATGCTTTTCTCTTAGGGTTCACTGCTGTCATCGTAGTTATCTGGTGTCTGATGACTAATGTTGTCTACAATGAGCAAAATTTTATAGAAAATGTTCAGAGAAAAATCATCATGAATCCTTTTGTTTACTTAAGGGGAATACCTGTGTTTTGGGTTTTAGAAATGACGACTTTACCTCTGATTAGTCTAACGTTAACAGCCTTAACCTACTTCATGTCAAGTTTTCTCGAATAGACCCCTGTTGTTTTCTGACACATTTAATTTCTTTTATTCAGATGATACCATGGACAAAATCCATACATATTCATTAGCATAGTGTTTAACAGATAGAGATCATATTTGCATTTACAGTATATTTTTTTAATATGAGCTTACTAGCTAATTTGCTACCAACATTAGCATTTACATTTGCTGCAGTAATAAAGCTAAACTTCAATATCTGGCCTCACAGCGGCACATTGCATATCTTAAATTCATACTGAGTTCACTATAATGCTTGTTCATTTTCATTCTATTTTTGAGAGTGGATGTTTTTCACATTTTTCACCACTGTTGAAATGAACTAAATTCAAACACAGTGTCTGTCTTTAACTTTACACATTACTGTTGATTTGCTGCAGAAACCACTGACACTGATCATGTCTTTTTGGGTCAGATTAGTCACTAAGCAGACGGTTACTGTAATACTGTTATTAATATAACCAAATATTTCATCCAGTCAGACCTTATTCAGGAAATCCATGAGAAACAGTGAGTGGCAGCTAGTGTTTTTATCATATCTCAGCCTAACACACCTTTCACAAAGCAGTCTGAGCTGCCCACAGTTAATGTTTTGGGAAGTAGCTGATAAAGGTAATGATGATAAACAGTGAAGTAATCCAACTTCCATTCCAGAACAGAGGTAAGAATTAATGATGACACAAATAAGGTCAATACTTATCTGACTCTACCTTAAAGTTTTTAGAAGTCATTTAAAAGTTCAGTTTGTAAGATTTAAAAATAGTTATATGTTTACACGAAGTTTGTGTTTTGGATCTACCAGATATTTGACATCTTGAGTTGATTTCATAGCTCATCATTCAGTCATTTTAACACTTGTCTCCCTGTGACTGAAATCAGCTCATTCAAGAGGCCTAAGGCTTTACTTTCTTATTTTCAATAATGGGTGCTTCTATGAAACTGGTCCCTAAAAGCAGGGCTGAGGGGCTGAAAATTCAAACAATGGTAAGACTAATGTGATGAAGCATGTTAAGAAGCACTTTGGGTTTATTTTAAAAAAAAATATTTACTGAGATAAAAGAGAAACTATTTTTCACATATAACACGTTTTTGTTTGACACACTCGTACAAAAATCCACATGTAACATGGACACAAGGATCTCCCCCATCAGTGTTCAGTATTCCAGCAGCGTGGGGATGATTCTGCATGCAATGATTACTCCAACATAACCAAAGTAAAAAGGACATGAAAATTACGTGCTACTATTTTTCTGGAAAATTTTTTTTTATTCTCTTACAAGTAGCCTACATTTTGGGTAAATACACAAGGCAGAGCCTTTTACAACAATTGCTGGTGTCGCAAAATCACCGGTGTTTATTATGTGTTTATATGTGCGCAGATTCTGTATGTAATACGAGTGGACACAATGGAGTACACATGAAACCTTGAATGAAAAAACCTGCATGTCTGGATTGGAAAAATGACTAGGATCATCAAACATAACAGCGTCTTTATTTATATTGCTATATAAGACCATTTCAAGTGATGTTTTACATAAAATGCACTGCCACCTACGCAGCTTTTCCTCTCAATTTTGGTCATATTTTTGGCTCCACTATTTTATTAATAATTCATTAAGTTTGGGATGGCTCATAGTGAGAATATAAATGTTTATTTATTCATCTTAGGTCATCATTAGGTACATCCTGGGGGATTTATCTTTTATTATTGAGTCTAGAAAGTTGGCAAAGTGCCAGATACCAAAATAAATTTAGTTTCATGGAAAGATCCCAATACTAATGGCAAACTATTGTCACTAAGGGATGCTTTGTTTTCATTGTGAACATATTATGTAAATGTGTACATATAATTTAAAGTATAACTTGTAGTCTGGTCTCTCTTGCAATAACATCTTGATCACAAAGAGACAACCTAATTATATCTAGAAAAAAAGAAAAGTCTGTTTTGTGCTGGGGCCTGGTATTTTTTATGTTAAGTAACTCCATTGCTAGAGTAACAACTGCCCTGTATACTACATCCACAACAGCAGTCTGTATCCTGAAGACTGTTTCCCCCACAAAATCCACCTCTTCTACAGCACCAATAAGAAACATGAGTTACAATTGGCTTAGAAATAGCATTGGCTAACATTAACAGAGGACTGTTTCTGAGCACAAACTTCCTATATAGACACAAGCTCACTTGAATTGTACATCTGGAACCTTGACCTACCTGAACACTTGCAGATATTTACCACTAGGTGTTCCACCCAGCAAAAGAGATGAAATGAGACTACAAAAGCCCCCGATAGAGAGTTGTGATTCCAGTTCACTTGGTGGTGGTACTGCACTTCTAAGCTGGTTTGACATTTGTGAATAACGACTAAATGAGAGCCAGAATCAGGAGTAAAGCGGTCTTGTCTTCAGCGCTGTTAAATAAGTGTGAGGCTGAAGGAACATTACAGTCATGTTTGACCTTGTTTTTTCCTGCAGTGTTTACATTCTCCAACTTGTTTGGGCTAATTTCTTTTGTCAGCTCGCTAAAGTGGTACAGTTTTAGTCTCGTGTCTCCTCTCATCAGACCCTGTAAAGTAAATGAACTTTCTTGAAAACAAACATTCACATAAACTTAATCATACAGGTCATTTATGAAGTTTCCCTTGCTTTATAAATGTTGAGAGGAAATAATGTGGATTTCTATTGCCACTGTTTGCTATAAAGTTTGCAGATGTGGTGGAAATAGAGGCTACACAGGGGGCTGCTGGAGCTTTTTAACTATAAATCATGCAACACTATTCAAGCGAGTCCCCAGACTTCAAATGGGCATAATAAGCCCTTTTTAAAAAGTGACTCATGAGTTTCAGTGAAGCCAGGAGCAATCCATGATTTCCACAATTTGATTTATTATACAAAACTTTTCAGGCCACTGCCACAGCCAGTTGAGAAGCAACTATGCATATTGGTTTTTTATTCCAAACAAACTTAATGCAGAAGCCAGGACACAATTCTTTTCTTTATAATGAAAAAGGGTTTGTAATATGAAATTACTTTTCAACCGTTTGTCAAATATAATAAAAATCACTAGCTCAAGCTCAAAAATGTACTTTTTCCACATATGGTGTTGTTAACTGGATAAAACTAGCTTTGTAATTCACAAATTGAGAAAAATGGACATAAGCTACTCTTCTGCCAAATAGGATGGCTCCACAGTTGACTAATACTTAGAAGTCTTTAATAAACCTGAACAGAATCTCACAAATAATATATAATAACAAAAATAATTTGACAGGTTTAATACTTATCACCAGTTACACAGATTTCAGGCCTTGGACAACAATGTTATTCATTAACTGCCCTTCAGATATGTCAAAAAGATGTGACAAAAACACTGTGCTATTAATAGTTTGTATTTGATATGTGTTTTTTTTTTATAGAAGAGGTTAATCCCAATATTAATAATTGCTGAATCTTCTTCATTTCAATAAAAAAGCTAAATCTCCTAAATATGGAATTTAGGCTTGACGAATATTGCAAAAAATGTTAAATGTAAAATTTTCACATCACTAGTCATCACAATAAATGTAGAAATCTTCTTTCTCTCATGTTTAGAGGCTGGATTATGTTAAAGTTGAAGAAACCTAATTGTTAACTGTTGTTTTAAGGTATTGTTTTTGGTCAGAATGTGACAAACATCTAGCAAGTCTTGTAACCGTTCACAACTGTGTACTTGTAAAGTGTGCACACATCAAACCCTATGGCAGAAAAACATATGTCATGGTTGTAATATTTATTATAATTTGTAGCTCTAATACAACCATATACCCATAAATGGGATGGGAGTAGCAAATTAGCTAACTGCAGTTAGCTTTGTGCAAAATATCAGATCTTATACATGTCCATTATGCAGGGTTTCCATAAAGCACAATTTAACACATTTATTAGAAAATCAAATGAATAGAAAAATCTGTGGAAATAACTATAGAATGAAATGTAGATATTGAAGTTCTTTTTGCCTCCTTCAGTTCACCTCTATATGGACACCATTAGTTGCATGAAGCACATCCAGGGGGGTACAGATTTGTTCCCATCTTCCCTGTATCATAGGCTCATGAATGGTATTAGTGACCTTTTACTTCAGGTCGTTGATGCCCCATGTCTTTTTTTGGCACACAATATTCATTCATTCATTCATTCATTCATTCATTCATTCATTCATTCATTCAAGCTTTATTAAAGACACATACACTAGGTCCACAGGATAAGATGCAATAAAAGAAGTAAAAGGAGAAGAAATGGCATATATTCATACTTTGCTTAAACATAAAAGCTCGTTCACCAGTGAGACCACATTTTAGATGTAAACCTTACAGAGCTAATCTTGGGACACATATCTTTACCGTAACTCCATAGACAGAAATCCAGGGCAGTGATATACGGTGAATGAGGTGTCCAGGGAATTGGACCAGCCCTTCCAATCTACCGGTCTGAAATTGTTTGACTTAGGAACCCATCAACATGCTGTCCCTAATGTGGGGGTGCACATCTATCATTGAAGAAAAATGGACCAATGATTCAATTGCACATGATCCCACAATAAATTAAAAACCTGGATAAGCCCTGAGTACATAGAACTAATCTGATTAACATATCTCATTAATTGCTTTTGTAATAGAGACTTTGAGGACACCCTGTATTTCATTGTGTTGTCCCTGATGAATATATGAGTAAATATATGAATAAATAAAGTAATGCCATCTAAACTATAAACCAACCAACTAAATAGAAAAGGTTTTTATTGGATGAACCAAACTGGACTCCAAGAGCAGTTATCTTTGAGACTGAGGGTAACAACGTACAACACCAAGACAAAATACAGAAAGGCACCGGAACTGAGAACCCCATGACATAATCCTCTGACTTGTCTTGTTAGTGCAACGTCTCAACCACAACTCTGGTAGAAATGTCTGTCAGGGGGAAAAAATGTTTTATTCAGTATTTTCGGGTATGTTTCGCCTCAGACTGAGGTTCTGTTTTTTGCGGTTGAGCCGTGTATAAGAGTTGGCGGTCAGTCGGCTCAGTGCTGCTGAATCCTTGACTCCTTTTTGTATGTCCTCGCTGCCAGTTTTCTGTCACTACACACCACTTTGACAGACCATCACCAGAAAACATAAAAAGATCCCTGTTATCCTCTACACTTCATTCTCAGTTTTACTCATAAGCTCAGTGTTCCTCTTTTAGAAAGCTCACAGAAGGTCGTTTCTATTATAATGCGCCTTTAAAATGTCATCTTATTTAATATTTCTGAGAGGTAATCTGTCTAATGATTCCCATTGAGCTCCGTAATACATAAAATCCAGTCAGTATATCATTTAATATCAGTGCAGGGAGCAAATTATATTTCCATTCAATGAGCTGTATCCTTTTCATTCCATGGATGTGGGGATTTTTTAAAATAACTTTTGGCTTTCATGGAGCACATTAATCCATTGTTTGTCATAGTCTATTTTTTCAGTCTCGTGAGGCTGAAGGAGAAAGCCATTACAATAGTGGTTCCAACTGTGGTTTTATGTCTCCTCAAGACCCAGATTTACAAAAATATGTCATGAATTGTCATGATATTGACATTTTGTAGTAACTGTTTCATGTTTTATTAAATGAATGTATAGAAAGATAACTAATGTTAGTAAGCGTTCTAATGCAGGCAAATAATCTTACCTGTCAGCCGTAACTATGGACACAAACAAAAACCTACAACTGACTTTTCCACTGGTGAAACACTGGAAGAGCCTTTTTTCATTATGTTTTATCTTTTTTTATTTTTTTATTTTGTTTATCTGTTATGACGCTTTCTCTGCTGCTTTGATGTGGTTGACATTTATAAACTCTAACAGAGAAGACTTGTCTCCAATTAGGATTAGGAAAATGAGTTCATGGATCTTATTTGGCATCAGATTTGGGTTCCGCTCTTAGGTTTTAAAAAGGCCTTGGACTCATCTGGTGATGTTAATAAAAGGTGTATGAAATACAAGTGCAGCTGCATGGTGATCTCACAGCTCAACTCTCTTTCTTGTCATGATTTAATTCAGATTGGTTCAAAATCTAACAAAAAAAAGTGATTCCTGAGTAGGTGTGGATGTTATAGCAAAAATATCATCCTGATTTAAAAAAAAAATAAAATAAAATCACAATCTCTATTTTATCACAATTCTTTACATTGATCTTTGAGACTAATTTGCAAGTTTCTGAACAGTGCATCCAAGCAATGTCTCTATATAAAACATAGCCGTAAAAGGAAAAAAAATGAAACGGACAATACAGCCCAAAGAACCTTCCAGAACATTTTTAATTTCAATAGTTTGTGCAATTTCGCCAACATCTGCCAAGAACATAAACATACTAAACTGTAAAAAACTCTCTGATTAAGTGCACTGTTGCAACATAATAACTAAACTGCACTTGGTTTTTGAGGTAGCGCTCAATAAACATGAAAAGAAAAAAAAAAACAAAACAAAAAATAGCAATGAAATGCCAGTTTCAAATGATACTCCAGGCTTCCACAACAGGTGGCTGGTAGCTCTGGTTTTTCAACTGGTAATCAGTGTATTAGGTGGTCTTAGAAAGAAGAAAAAGTCCAGAATGAGAAGAATAACCCATGTACTCCAAAAAAGAGAAATGAGCTGCACAACAGACTTAAGTTTGACTTTTGCTTTGTATGGTTGTGTGGTGTGTGCAGATTCATTGTGGGGTATGTACGGCACAGAACCCCTGTCCACCCGATTCTAATCCTTTACAATCTAATTTCATCATATTGCACACCCCTACTCCTACACCTGCTGCAGTTTATAGATAGATAGATAGATAGATAGATAGATAGATAGATAGATAGATAGATAGATAGATAGATAGATAGATAGATACTGAACAATATTAGAATGAAAAATACTGCAATATTTCTTGTACTCTGATAAATTTGAATATGAAAAATATAGAAATGATCAACAGATGGTTTGGATATTTCTGCTCTAATCAAGGAATTGATCTTTCTGGAATGATTTAGATGGGTTTGTAGAGCTGTGCAGCTGCATAAAAATAATCATAATTACAAAAACTTTTAAAATGTGAACCTGTCTTGAGCTTTAATGCCGTACAGTTGTTTTTAATTAGAAATAGGCAGAGTAATTTGCAGCAAAAGGACATTTTATAAATTCCACGTATGAGCAAAACTCAGATCTGATAGTGGCTGATGCCTAATAGTAGACTTCTGAAGTGTTACTAATTTACTTTGACTAGAAAACCTATTATTTCCGAGATATTTTAACAATCATTTGCAGATTTCGTGATTAATTACTTCTAGTTGGCTATTATTATTATATGGTCCTTTTAAAAATGGCATTATCGGATGAACTCTAGTTTCAATGCACCAACACTAAAGGCTTCCTCTCCTACGGGGATTTCAGGAGAGAAATGAGGTAGTTTAATATCTGACTTTCTCACCATAAAAGTGCCTTTATTCTTTCTGTTGCTGACACAGTTCAAATCGAGTCGTTGTTTTTCTTCTTTTTTTCCTGGGCCATTTTAGATTTGTAATCCTTACACGTGTGCACTGTACACTGTCCAAAGGCTACACTGAGCAGTCACGGTTGAGTTTTTAGCCCTCAGCCAACTTCTGGCTGAAGGGATATACTTTAGCAATCATTTTGTCATCTGTTTGTCACATGTTTTGAGTACCTTTTTCCTCAGATTTAGCGTTTTTATCTTGTTTTTAGACAGTCGTCTTTTGTAGTTGTATTACTTATATATATATTTTAACTTCCTGCGAGGCCTTTTAAAATGATTCCAAAATCACCTTCGCCTACTCATAATTACTCAGCAAAAATGTGTTAATTAGTTATTTAGTTAGTTAGTTGATTGTCCCCTTAGGGAAATTCATCTTCACAGATCTTACACATCTCCATCATGCCTCAGTTTGCATAGGCATATAAAAACAGACAGACATCAAGTAACATTAGATTTAGACATACATATTAAAGGCACATAGAGGACAGCAACACATATCATAGACACAGAGAGGAACAAGGGGGACACATGATATAGGCAGACATTTGTTTCAATTGAAAAAGACTGGGGAAGCATGTAAAGGTCGTTATGTGTATAGTTTTATTTTGTTTTGTGTGCATTCACCTACATAAAAAGTAGCATGGAAATGTCCATGTCATTTTCCACTTTATTACAGGTTTACTTGAAATGATGTTCATTTTAAGATGCTCAACTTGTAACAGTATCTGTCATTATAAGTAATGCCTTTCTTTATATTTAAATTCATATATAAAATATACCCTGTGCAATTTTTTTTATACCCCCACCTACCCCAGAGGGAATTCCATCCATCTTTCTATCTGTCTGAGATTTTGGTCCATCTCATTTCTCTGAGACTATTTACTCCAGCATTGGGAATCTTAGTTGTAAGGCATCTCAATGCAGTATCTCTGATCCAATATATTAAAGATACATTTGTGGCATCTCGCAATGCGACGTGGTACAATTTACACTCCAATCACAATACCGAGCGATTAAGCACATTCTGATTTAGCAAATTCATTCTGATAAAAAAGTAACATATGCAGTGGATTTTAATGAGCTTGATTGTTTATTTATTTATCAAATGAGACCATGACATTTCATGAAGTGGCTTTAGTTCAGTTTCAGAACACGTGCCTCACATACAGTCAGTGAAAAAGTTAGGACTTTGTTTCCAAAGTCATTTCTCTGTATGTTTCTAACACTGAACTTCTTGCTCCTTCGCTGAATCCACTTGTAATGTCATGTATTTGTAATGTAGGTAATACAGAAAAAGGTTCTGTCACTTTAAGAGACACCTGCGCAAGGTATTCTGGAATGTGCTGTTAGATCTGTATGTGACTGTTTAAGGAAGTATCTCCGGTTTGTACGGCAGTATTCAATACAGTTGATCTAGTAAAATGTACATGTTCAGAAACCACATGTAGTCACCTCCTTCTATGTCTGTCAGATTCAGACACAGACGTTACAGTATTCATCTGTGACAGTTGTGCCATAGTGCATCCACAGACCTCATACTGTTAGTGTGCAGTGTACACATCTGGGAATCTGCGGCGAATGGTGACATGGGTCTGAAGAAAAAGACAATTTTACCCAAATAAAGAGTGACACTTTTAAATACAAGTAAAATATATTCTATTGAGCAGATCGAATTGTATCGATACAAACATTCAATAACTAATGCAGTGCGATATCTTTCCAAACTTTTCATTCACTCGCAGCTTCTCTACCGGTGCACTCAGATTGCGCATGTTGACGTATTGATACATATGGAATAATCCTTGCACCCCAAATTTACTCGATTGTTTTCTAATTTCACACACGTTATTTACCACTCAGATGACTGAATTTCAATCGTTTTATTTTTTTTTTCCGACTTAGAAAATTTGCCCGTCCGATTTCTCTGACCCTATTCACCCAATTCTTTTCTACTTTCACACACATTGTCAAGTCCACTTATTTCACTTTTTTTTTTTTTTTACAAGTGTTAAACAGAAGCGTGACTTTGATTCATGTGATGTAGTGTTCAACACCAGTAAAAGTCTCTTCCTATTCTTTAAATGAAAGTATGTAGATAAACTTATTTTACTATACCAGTGATTAAAAAACAATTAACAGAAAAAGATAATGAAATCACTAATGGCTTTAATTGTAAATTAAAAGGTTGTTCCTTTGACCCCTGCTAGGAAAAAACACCATGATTCCCTTGTGTTTGTGTCTCACTCACACCAAGTTGGATATTAGATCTTTAAAAGTTGTCGTCTTGTGTGCTTTGGATTTCTACCTCTCACTCGTAAGTATAAATTCTGTTGTATACAAGTGCCTGTTGGTTCCACACAGTGCATGCTGACCGCTTTGAGGGCTCTTTGTGCAGCTTTCATTCAAGAGTATCATCCTTGCACATAAGCGCACTTATCCACGCTCACACAGATGTTCAGAACGGACATTTTCAGTACATTTGCAGACTCCT
>JAQQZY010000015.1:7087036-7097631 GCA_030068375.1 Ostorhinchus rueppellii
GTCAGCCCTGTGATGAACTGGTGACTTGTCCAGGGTGTACCCCGCCTTCACCCTTAAGTAGCTGGGATAGGCTCCATTCGATCCCCGTGACCCTAGTGAGGATAAAGCGGGTATAGAAGATGAATGAATATCTTAAACTTTTCTTCAGATCCCAATTCCAAAATACATCTCTAAAATGCAATAAAAACTAAAGGCTATGATGAGTTAATTCACTTGAATTACCAGGACTTTTATTTTAATCGTAAACAAAAAGAAATTCAGATTTTGATGCCTGCAACATACTGACAAATAAGTTGGGTCACAGACAAAACCAAACTAAGCATTGATAGGATTTACCAGTAACATAATTCTGTTTCATAGACATAAAAGTGGCACCAACCAAGGCCCTGTTCTCACTACTGTGTCATATTTGTGGATATATTTGGGCCTCTCATCCATATGTAAATGGAATTTTAGATCACAAAAATGTCAACTTTTAAAAGCTTTCCAGGGTAAAGACTTTAAAAACTCTAGTTAATGAGGATAGAGAAAATGGGGAAATTAAAAAATACGTCATCACACACCAACACGCGTCTTTTTTTTTTTTTTTTTTTTTTTTTGTGAACATCTATCTGAAACATCAAATGTAGGTTCAATAGTTGACAAAATGAATGACACACAGTGGTTCATCATGATCAGTACAGACACATTTGGAGACAGACTCATGCACTGTTGTTGTGTTGAAATATTATAATACAGCATGTCTGCAGATCATGAAAAAGTGTTGTATTTGATTGGCCTAAATTAAGACCTTAATTATCCTTGAAATTATTCCTTAAATCTGACAGTCAAAGGTCTTAAAAATTCCACAGATACAATCTATTCGGTTTTGTTATCTTTGTTAAAAAGAAATAAAAATAAAAAATCACCAAACGTATTTAGTATTTTATGGCATTACTGTTTAGCATTTTGGCATAATGGAGATTTGAATGGGTAGAGCCACCAATAATCATTCATGGGTGGAAGAGTTCTAGTATGAGCTTTAGTAGCTTGAACATCAGTAACAGAAACATTAGTCATGGATAAATGGAAATGTAGTGTTTACTGGACTGAATATGGTTAAGACTGGCTCAAGAAAATAGATATGGGGCCCAATGTGCTGTTATGTTTTATCAATGTAAGGTTTAAATTTGACCAATGATGCCTTGAAAAATTCCTGTTTTTAAAAGTCATACATTTGGTTTCCTCCAACCTGCATTTACCCTGTAGCATAAAGAATAATCTTTCAATCAAAATCAACACTTTTTATAACAGAGGTGGAAAATGCACACCAGATAAATATCCATATGCTTCTGGACAGGACATTAGCATTTATAAGGATGCGTCATGGCTCATCACTCATGCCAAACTTGAACTGTCAATCCATTCAAAACATTATTAAGACAGAATTTCCATCTTGAAAATATGATATTGTAAAAAGATTCACAGAGTCTTGGGTAATCTCAATGCATAAACACTGAGTGCAGAAACCACTGATGAATGTGAATGACCTTCGAGTTCACTCTGCCAGAGCTCATCTCACATGAAATGTAAGACAGCAGGAACTTGTACATTTCAGTTCGAAAAGCAGACATCCCAAACAATAAAATATGTAATAAGTAAAGAAAGGCCATTGACACTCTATTAAACATGCTGCTGCCTCAGCTTTTTTAAAAAGTGTATTACAAACATTAAATTATGAATTAGATGAATTTATTTGTTAGTACATTATCAGCAAAGCATTAGAATTATTACCATTAGAAGAATTAACAAATGACAAAATATCCTACTTTTGTTTAATAAATTTGGTTTATGTATCACCAGCATTTTTCATAGCTTTGCTCACTTACTGATTGATTACTTGGTTGATTGGTTTATTGATTGACTGATTCATTGATTGATTTGAGGGATGACTTTCTGGGAGGTCTGTGTCTTCAGGAATAATGTGATGTGGTAGTTTGACCCCATTGCCTTCTTTGGCTTTATTAGCTAATAGTGTAGAAATGCTGGTCAACCAATAAATAATCCAACCAACCAAAAGCAAATCCAGGTTCATTTGTGTTTGTCTACTTCCTGTGTCCACTTGGACTTGGACGATGAGGCTGCAATGACAAAAGAGTGTAGTTTTTCTGTTGTCAGTGTGCTTCGGTTGCCTGTGTTCTTTGAAAGTCTGTTGTCCTGTGATGGAGAGGCTCTGCAGTAAAGATACCCTAGAACCGTTTTATACATCATTCCCACACAAAGTTATCTGAAACCATTTGTCAAAACACTATGTGACTGGGATGTAGACAAGTCAAACTCTAAGGCGTGCTTATGTTTTATGTTATTTCTGCTGCAATGCTCTCTAACAGCTCATGTCTACAGATCCATTGAGTTTAGTTAAGTTTCTTATTTGCTGATGCACTGCGCGTTTCTTGCCGTTAAAAGTTAAAGTGACAGGATCTCGAGAAGGACATGGAATCTTAATGAAGGGGTCTGCCACTCACCATCTGTTTGGGTTCTTATCAAAAAAAACAGCTGTCCCTCCAGATTAATTACTAAGCTATAATGTATCTAGTAGCTGATAAATTAGATCGCCCTCTGTGTCTATAGAATCCAGGTCAGTAGACATTTTTCTCATGACGCATTGGTGTTTCATCACCTTGGACATTTTCCTCTCTAGGAGCAACATTTTGGGGAGACAATGATTGAGTAACACTTCACTATAACCCTGCGACACCTCATCCCTACCCCTTCACACTTTATACCCAGGCAATATTTATCCCCCTGGCCACAGGGAAACGGCATCACCAGAGGAACGAGTGTCTTCACAAGTCTTTGTCCGGCTTGTGAAGGAACGAAGCCTGTGGCAGAGGCCGGGGATTAAAGGGCTGGGGAGGCTATGGATGGAGAGAAGAAAAACTAGCCAATGGCACCCAGGGAGTTGGCCTAGCTTTGTTGGCCGCAATTGATCCCCTTCAGTGAGAAATAGCTTCACTGCAGTGCCAAGCTTTTCTACAGACCCCTAACCAGTACAGAAAGGCTTAACTCCCTGTAAGAGCACCCTCAGATAGATGGCACGGGCCAAGCTGGTTTCAACCTAATGCATAGTTTTGGACAGATGTTCATACACAGACGGATAGGCCAATTTAACTAGGGCATCCAGCTGAGAGGGCTTCTGTTCCACTTGCGATAGGCAGTCTTCCAGTGACCTGTTTGGGCAGTGCAAAGTGTGTGTCCGGCAGCATCAAGCTGCTGAATTCTCCCACAGGGACTAAACATGAGGCAAGGAAAGTGATTTCTAAGTCTGTGTGTTCATATTGCATCTCAACAAAATAATTCAGACTTGTAAAACTTTAAAACAACTTTCCAATGCTGACGAGTTATTATGAAAAGCTATGTAAAGTTGAATTCCTCTTTGCTTCTTGACACTCTTGTGTCTCAATTTATGGTTAATGTAACATTTGAACCTTCAAATGGAGTCTGAGGTTGTATTTGTTTGGTCCATTCAAAACGGACCAGTTTGTTTCCCCAGAAAGTCCAGACTTTTTTTTTTCCTGATTAAAAATCCGAGTGATTCAGACCACCTAGAAGTGGTGGACTCGACCTGCTTGTTTGATTCCAATCCGGGCTGGTTCATTTCTGGTGTGAATATAACCGGCCTCAAGCTGAAGCAAACCAAGGAACCATGTGCCTTTTCGTGTTTGATGAGCCACCATAGCTGCTGGAAGTAGCTGAGCTGCGCGGGTAGTCAGAGTCATGGACAGACATGGAGCAATGAGGAGACTGGATTTCTTATTGACATTTGGTCAGATGCACATATTGAGAAACTGGTTCTGAACGAGCTGTTCTTGACAGTTGACATTATTCTCATAAATTTGTGTCTCTAAAAATAGCATACATATTCAGAAAATGCTAACTTTATGTAGGACCTCCACATTTGTTTTCATCAACTTCCACCATCTCTGATTCTCCACACACCTGACTTTTCTGTCCAATGCCAGCGCACTTCCTCACATTGGTGCTTCTATTTACAAATTTTGATCCACTAGTGAAAAATGCAATGAGAATACAATCTGACCCAAATGAAAAAAAAAAAAAAAGTCCACGTTCATTCTGAACCAAATAAAAGGACTTTCCAGGTGTGAATATGAGTCCATGCATGCATATTGGCCTTAAACTTCTAAAAACTAACGAGTCTTAAAATGGTATGAGTAGTTCACATGAATTTTTATAATGAAAAGAGCTTGCATGTTCTGAAAAAAGCAACAGAGAATAACCACAAGTGCTATAGGTCTTTATTTTTAGTCTGTTCCTTTCTGTTTTATAGCACATTAGCTCGTTGGTTCATTCTCTGCGCCCTCATCATTTGCTTCAGACAGCTGCTTTCAACTGAAACGCCCTCATAAATCCACTGTACATGACCTCCCAATGCCAAACGCATAAGTTACTGATTAGCTTTTGTGGAACATGAAGTTGCAAAGAGTCAAATGAGGCAGAATTTAGTGAAACCTAAACAGAAGTTAAAAAGAAACTGACAGGATGTTGATTTATTAGGAAGAGTCAAACTCCAAATGAATAACATTTGTACTGTGGCTTTGAGGATTTAAATAAGAAACAGTTAATACACGTTTATAAACCAGTTATATTACAGTGGTGTTGTGTTTTTATGGTTGTGTTTACTTTTTGTTGATTTAAATTGAGGTTGATTGTTGTCCGTTCCAAAGGAAGGTGAAAAATCGATGAATGTGGTTCTCAGTGTGCAAGATTTAGAGGGATTTAGGAGGATCAGACTGCACAAGTGGATGACAATATTCATAATTATGTTTTTATTACTGTACGTTCATGTAACTTTGCTATCCTAGAGTGACCTAGACATTCACTGTTCATGGAGCCCATCATGTGCTTACAGTAGCTGTGAAAAAGCATCCTTATTTTTGTTTTTTTGGATTTTTTTGCACGTAGTGGCCAATGTTGACCCACTACAGTAGTGAATGACTATAGGTATTTCCCCCTTAATTAACCCATAAAAACCTAAACAGCCACTGGTGATGAAACCAACTAGTGATCTAAACTATTTAATACCTCTTTATCCACTAATATTGGCAATACATGTAAATAATTGGTGTAAAATGCAGTTTGCCATCTTTTCATCAGATGTGACCCATTTAGACATTCAGAGGCTCCATAGTTACTGTGGAAACAGTCATCTTCTACAACATTGATTCACCAGTAAAACCAATGGATCAATGACAGTGGATGGAGTTACTAGGTTTTAGTATCAGTTAATGATAGATTTTACCAAAAAAGTCAGTATTTCTTCAGTTTTCGCTGCTTTTTATATAAGAACTTTTAAATTTACTCTGAGCTTTAATAAACAAGATCAACGAATTAAATATCGAAAAATACAAGATTTACACTGATAAAACACAAACTGTAGAGAATAATCTAACAATAAATGATGATAAATCACTTAAGAAAGGTTGAAAATAGAGAGAAATTCATTTGGGAACTGACACAAAAGTAGCACTGGGTCTTTATGGGTTGAAAATCCCAGAAAAGGCCCATTTCTTGCGGCCCCTGTAGAGGTGGGTGAGGGGAGGGTTATTCACTGGTTGTAGTCTGTATCTTGACCCCTAGTTTTCATTAAATATTACACTTCTCACTTTTGTCTACTTTTAGAAATGGAGAAAAGTCTGAGAAGAGCAATTTTTCCTTTGGTGTGCGCGACTTCTGACGTTTATAACCTACTCATAAAGGATAAAACACCCACAGACATCAGGGATTGTTCTCAAGTGTGAATGTATTCAACCAGCATCCATTCTTGCTTCAAATGACTGTGCAGCAGCATCACATTTGTTTTTTTAACTTCAGTGCATTTTTCTGATGTGATGCTTTGACACACGATCTAGATGTAAATGAATGAGTGAGAGCATTATACAAATATATGTCGCCTTTACAGTCAGGAATAATCTTCAATGATGATTTCCTCGTTTACATCAAAAAGACGCAAGCCTGGCAACAGCAAGGTGAAAGATCTTCTCCTAATTGGTGGGGAATGTATGGATCCCCGTTTCCCCAGCTCCTTTGTGACAAAATTGACAAAAACCTGTCAGGCAAACTTGTCTTCCAGCAGTGTAAAATGAGTCAATCTTCTGTCCTGCACCAGTCTGCCCTTGTTAAAAAACTTTAATAGACCCACTTATTTTGGTGTTAAGAGTATTGTTCTATTCCTTGAGGTGCTGCTGTTCTTTGAGTTAGTACTTTTTTGAATCCTGCAGTGCGCCATCATGATTTCACAGTATTTGATATCAGAATAAGATGTAATACAAAGCAAAATAAAACTGTGTTCTTTAATTATTTTTTTAACCCGTCTGAATTGTGACTGTGGTGTAAAAGCAGAGGCATTTCTGATGTTCTATGAAGCTTTTTTTTTTTTTTTTTTTTTTTTTTTTTTCCTTTCATAGCATACATTATATTCGCAAAACTTTATTTAACATGGGCATATTCTTGTTGGACTTTCAATTAAGATTAAGACATCCATTTACTGAAACTTTAACTATTTTCTGAGCAATAAGCATCCAGAAGTTTCCCGTGTCTATTGTACAGTCCTGGAAAAAATTATTACACAATCAAATGGTTATGCAATAAGCTGCAAAAGGTTATGCAATAAGTACTAACTCCTGTGTGTAGCATACGACTAAAACAGACAGAAAAGAAAATATGGAATGTCTAAAACCACAGCTTTGTCAGTACAGTGCCATACATATTGATGTAAGAACTTAAGTAATTTTGGTTATTATCAAGAAAACATGGAAAATTGATAGATATCAGCACTGAAATTAAGCTACTATGAGCTATTTTTGTTCTTATTATATTTGTCCAAACAAATGTACCTTTAGTTGTACCAGGCATTAAAATTAACAAGAAACTGAAGAAAACAAGGGTGGTTTAATATTTTTTTCTGGGACTGTACATGCCATTGCCATCAGGTGGAAACCTCGCAAGTCCATTTGTGTTTTGTTTTGTTTTTCTTTTGTTTTTTGTCATGAAATGATTCTATTGGTCAGTCTTCACATTTAATTCATCAAGATAATTGTCACTTGTTCCATTGGCAGATTATTATTATTATTATTATTATTATTTTTTTTTTTTTTTTTTTTGCTTAATTCAAGCACAAAAAAAAATCTCCCAATGGAACAAGGGAAAATGTATCTCAGTAATATTTCTTGAAATACGATTTTCAAGATCTACTGTCTAAAAACAAGTTCTTATATCTCACTGAAAAGTTACTCTTTAGGTGATTATGCCTTAATTTAAGTGTGATGAGATATTTTGACTAGAAATTACAAAAATAAACTATGTAAGACTTTGATTTTTTCCAGTGCAACTCCATTCATTTATTTAGAAAATGTATTGTTTTTCCAGTTTCCTGAAAAATAATAGTTTTGGACATATGATGTTCCCACCCCACAGCGACGGTATTCTAATGTTTTCACTGCTTTGCCACTTGTTCCAGACAGATCGATAATGTCAGAAGGCGACAAAGGGGAACGTTCATTCGTGTAAGTGGCCTCGACAGTGTCAGCAGGTGCCCGCCAACTAGTCAGTTAGTGTGCCTGATATCTATCAGTGATGTATCTGTTTATCCATTTAGCCTGTCAAGGTCTGAGCGCTGGTTAATGATCTCCAGCTTGATGAGGGCACCCAGCTGTTCACATCTGCCTCCACAGCAGCACTCTAATTGGAAACCTGAATATCGCTACACGTGGTGCAAAGTTGTCATTGTATTCAGATCACATTGTGAAGGATCCAAACAGCCTAGAGCCTCAGTGCCGATGCCCCCTCCTTCCGCCGATTCAATTTAGCTTTGAAAGTTGTCATCTTGATGCATTGATCTCCAGCATGGACTTCCAAGGACAAATGGCACTTAGCTGATGATGCTGCCAGTTTTGAAACTTATTTGGAAATATTTCATCTACAACAGGAAGGGGGGAAATGGAGGGGGAAAAAATGTCCCTTCTCTTTCCTTGTTGCTAGTGTAGACCTGCTTGCTTACATTTGGTTATCTAAATAAGTTTCTGGACGGGGAAAAAGGTGCATGGATATTGATTTCCTGCCGCTGTGGGAAGGTTAATGAAAAGGGTGCTGGGAGAAAAGCAGAGATGGTGCTCCATCATGGAGCTTTTTTTATGACTCTCTCTCTATACACTGTCCAAGGCCAAGTAGCTTCATACTGTTTGTATTGCATAGGACAAAACAGTCCTGGAGCAGGGAGAAAGGCTGTGTATGTTTGTCCACGGAGTCAAAGCATTCTGTGAATATAAGTGTTTCATTGTCTGAAGTACACCCGTATTAGCAAAGGGAAAGGATGTGCATATGTTGTATATAAATCAGTGAAGGTTGTGTGTCTTGAGAGCAGTTCCCCTATAGTTTGCAACTCAAAGGCTGACTTTAAGTGTGTGTGTGTGTGTGTGTTATCTGTCCGCATGTTGAGCGTTTGAAGCCACAGGGATGTGGGAGGCCCATACTGTTCTCCAGATGTCCCCTGCATGATACTGCTGAGGACACCACCTGCATTACAATGAATAATAGTAGTGAGAGGATAAATGTTTGGAGTTCAACAGCATCCGTAAGCATGAGGGAAAAAAAAAAAGGAGGGGGGGGGGCAAAACAATCTATGAATGTGCAGCCTGCCCTCCCAGCCCCGCCTCATTTGTCAGACGCCCAGTGATTCTAATCACATTGTTAGGGGTTGAGGAGGTGGCATTGATTTAAATCAGCATGGCACCTCATTGGGCAAAAATGATTAGCGTGGGTGTTCCAAGTGATTGTAATTGGGTTGCATGTGATTGGAGGGTGGCATATACCCTACAGAGGTGAGCTATGTGTGCATACTGGGCACGCATTCATAATGAGGCTTATGGAAGTGCCTTTTCATGATCCACACTAAGCTGACTAGATATTAGAAGCCACCTCATATCAGACCCTGCAGCCTTGAGCCATTTATCTCCAGTGGGAAAGGATGCTTGTATTTATCTCTTTTTTCATGCGCCGTTTCATATCATTTGATATCATGATAAGCCGCTATTGTTTGTCAATGCCTTTTTAGCTAGAGCTGAAAAGATTAAGTGATTATTCAGCCAGCAAAAGAACAGAATTAGGCACTGAAATTTTAATAAGTGAATAATCATCAAGTTGTGATTCCAGCCAAGTTTTG
Source organism: Ostorhinchus rueppellii (assembly GCA_030068375.1). NCBI lineage: Eukaryota > Metazoa > Chordata > Actinopteri > Kurtiformes > Apogonidae > Ostorhinchus > Ostorhinchus rueppellii. The sequence continues at coordinate 7,096,254 of JAQQZY010000015.1, forward strand.
CCAAATTATAATAGGTTATTTGGTCCTCCCTTTCCCTGATTTATTTTATTTATTTTTGTTTTTCAGTGATTCCACACCACATGAAGGAGGAAAGGTTTCTTTGATTAAAATACAAAACATTTAGCTTCATAAAGTCATTGAAACACCTAAATTACCTGCACCAAACACTGCAGTTGTGTGGACATAAAAACTACTCCATTAGCGAGCAGAGAGGTTGTAAAATTTAGCTAAATGTCTGAATAAACAACTGAAATAGCAAGTTAAAGTCCTCATTAAAGTAGTTTGCTAAATTCATAATACAGGACTGAAATATCCGGCTAAAATGAATGATGAAATAGAAAATCCTTAGGCAAGAAGTGCAGGTACTTCACTAAAAATGTACATTTCAGGGAGTACTCCACTGTAAAAAGTTTGAGAACCACTGCCTGATCTGATCTTTTAGTCAGAAGTTATTACACCATTAGATTTAATTAATAAATAATCAAGGAGGGTGTCTTTTCTATTCAGTTTGATTAGTATTCGTACATTGATTGTAATTTTTCTTTCCACAGGATCATTAATAACTGTTGCACCTCATTCAACTCCACTGGTGAATCAGCAACACCATGTTTTGTTGAAATACACCTGATTCTTTCCCTCCTTTCTTTTCATAGGATTATTTTATACATCATAGAAATCCAAAACTGTGAATGGGTATTGTTTAGTCGCAGGTACCTGTTACCCTGTGATACCACTTGGCTTTCATTCTGTTTCCTGTGCCCAGTGTGTTCAAGTAGCTGCTTATCTTTCTGTTGCTGCACTCGTCACATAGATAGATGTGCTGCTGTGACAGGAGCAGGGAGATGAGCCAGAGCTGTGCATATGTGGGTGTGTGAAGCGACACTATGCTGTGTACTTGTAAAAAAGACCCAGAGCAGATGGCAAAGCTCCAAACACTAGTTAACAGCTGGGGGAAGAGAAATACTCTGTCTATCCGCTCATTGTTTCATCTCAAAGAAATAATGTTGAAATGTCAGTTGAAGTTTGGTAATTACTATTACTGTAGGTGCCCTCAACATTAGTTAATATATTGATATTAACTGATGATTTAGTATGTGGTATATATTACCAGATGTAGAAATAATGTATTTTGTTGTAAAACCAAAAAGAAGGATGGATGACTCGTGGAATTTCCCATCTATCCCCATGAAAATTGCTTGAAATGAAAAGTAAAGTCAATTTGTTCCACAATATTATGTCTTGAGTTACCCTTAAAGAAATTATATTATGCTTTTTTAAATGGAATTATACATTTTAAAACATTCCCTGTGGTCTACATAAACTGTAAATGCTCTGCTTGGGTCTGAATTCTTCATTAATTCAACTCCACAGGTTCATC
>JAQQZY010000015.1:7125442-7137331 GCA_030068375.1 Ostorhinchus rueppellii
TCTCTCTCTCTCTCTCTCTCTCTCTCTCTCTCTCTCTCTCTCTCTCTCTCTCTCTCTCTCTCTCTCTCTCTCTGCCCCTGCTTTTTTAATCTGGTCTCTTTCTCTTAATATATGATCAGAGTTCAGCAACACTATGACAGAGTGTAGGGAATAGATGCTAATGCAACCGCCATTTCACCTCTGCTGATGGATATGGAGTCATGGCGTGAAGACAAAGTGTGGAGTCTGCAAAAGGAAGGGATTCATTCCTGCTCTGAAGGATATATGCTTATCTCAGGCAGCGGCCCAATCAGCACTTCCAGGCCGGGCCCAGTGTTTTCTTAAAGTTGTAATCAGGGAAATGAGCCCATAACTCCCACTGTTAATCAATGAAGCTGTTTGTGGCACGAGATGAAAGTGTATGTAAACAGAGCTGTTGAATTATTGGTGTTGATTACATAAACTCTGAGTCAGTGGAGGGATTGATTAGTCTCTGCTTAGAGCAACAGTTGAGGGTTAAAAGAAATTCATCTGAGTGCACATGTGTGTTATGTGCTGCTGTCATTGGTTGTGCTCGACAAGGCTTGTCCATAGTGAACATACAGCAGGGGTGTCAAACTCATTTTCTTTCAGCCCAACCTGATCGCAAGTGGGCCGGACCAGTAAATAATAACATAATAACCTAGAAATAACAGCTCCAAATTTCTCCCTCTGTTTATTGCAAAAAAAATAACACTAATCCATGAAAATATTTTCATTTACAAACTATCCAAACTAAATGACCTGAAAATACTGAAATTTCTTTTTTTTTTTTAAAAAAAGGAGTAATTTCAACAATATGCCTCAACTTACTTAGTGCACTACAGATCAGATCTACAAAGGCACACAAAACATTTAGTAACAGACAAAATATTGTTAAAATTACACTAAAGGATAAATGTAAAAGTTTTCATGTAATTTGACAGTTGACATCACTGCCCGTGTCTTTAGCTGAAAGTAAACCTACCTCATCGTGTAAGGAAAAAATATATGTATAATTTATAGACACGAGCAATGACATAGTCCAATCAGTGTCAAATCATGCCCCCCAAAGGTACCTGGGCGAAGTCAAGGGCGTCACAGATGGACAGTCCACCACAGTGAACCTGACAAGTTTAAGACAAATATTACATACAATTAGAATGGTCTAAATGCCATCTTGAACGTACTTGAAGGACAAAATTTTGTTTCAAATATTTTCAAATGAAAAATGTCAAAAACTATTGTGCCACAGATGGACAAAAAAATGACCATCTGTTTTTGCAAGAATTACAAAGTTCTCAAAAGTGAAGTCCCTCTGACATTTTCATCCTAAAATTTACTCAGTATATACCTTTAAACACTGTATTTTACAACCAATAATTGGTTAGAGGCAAAACATATTTTATCAAACCTAAATAGCAAGAGATTTGACAAATGGCAGAGTCATGGACGGACAACAAAAGTAAATATCAAATTAAACATTTTTTATGTCAATTATCAATATCATATACATTTTTTCCAATATTTCCAATATGCTAATAATATTAACATTATATTCAAATGAATTTTGCAAAGATATGCATTGATTAAGTTTAAACACTGTGTGCTTAGAATGTGACATAAATAATCTAATAGTCAAATATCAATGTATTTGGAATAAATGTAGTTTATTTATGACAGTTTATAAAGTGAACCCAGAGTGACGGCACAAAACTTTGTCACTTTCCAAACATTCACACTCATAAATCTCCTCAAAAAAATTTTCACGAATTATTTTTTTACTTTCAAAATACATTTTCCTGAAAATATAAGTAATTGCCTATCTAAAAATATGAGTTTGGTGTAGAGTATTGTAATTCAATTTTTTTGACCAGCTGTGACCTGCCCTTGCCTTTGCCCACCTACCTTTTTTGTAAGTTAATGTTGTTGTGTTTTCAATTTTGCATTCGCGTTTCCACTTCTGTGTTCGTGGTTTGAAGTTCAGGTCCACCGTAGATATGAGTCCATCTTTAAAATAGACAAATCATCAGAGTCAGAACTGCTAATGGGGCATGTGTAAGGTCAAAGTTCAGGTGGGTATGTCACCTAACACTTGAAGTAATGCAGATATCTTTCTGAACAGATATCATGTGTGTTTTGTGATACTTGTAGTGCTCCATCTGTTGTTGCTTGTATGGTTCAAGTTAAGGTGTTAATCCTTTTCATCAATATGTAATCACTACTTCAGAAAGCACCAGACTTCAGTTTCCCTGGTTAAGGAACATTCAAGCTAATTTTCAATGTTTATACATGTGTTGTGAGTTGTGCTAATGTCTTTGGTGCAGTAGTCCACAGCTGTTAAAGGAATAAAAGGAAACACTCAAATTCATGTTGTTTCTGGCAGACGCTGTGGGTGCAGTAATGTTGAGCGCAGCTGATGTAGAGGATTATATCTGTCAATGAAGTTGAGCCGCAATGCTAAGTTAAAGGTCTAGTGTATAAGATTTATGTGGCTTTACAGGGATCAACTGCAGAAGCGGATGGTAATGTTCAGAATTATGTTTCCATTAGAGTATAAACAACACAAAAATGAGTTGAATCATCATGTTTTGTAGTATTTATCTCTACAGAGGGAACAGTTGGCCTTTCACACAGTCAACCGTGTTTCCTCACAGTGGGTGGTATCTGGCATTAAGATGTATTGCAGCAGTGTTTTCCACAAATTCTTGATATGTATAGTATGGTGATGGTCTATCATTGTCTATTTTCCTATGCCACGGTGTTACTATTGACCATATGCTGATATAAATTCATTTTGGGATGTGCTGCTGACTTTATAGTGAATAGCTATGAAAATTAAAGTAACCACTTTGGTGAGACAAACATTTGACAACATACACTAGTCTGTGCACCTGTGTAATTGTCATGATTTGGCATTTGCTTTACAGTGAGCGAGAGTTGGACAATGTGGACATTCATTTATTCATTCATTTATTTTAATTTTACAAATTACTGATCTTAATCAATTGGTTTCTGACATACTATACTATAATATGCTATACTATACTATAATATATTATACTGTACTGTACTATACTAAACCACGCTATACCATACTATTACTTATACTATTACTATTACTAAACTATAGGTTATTATTACAATTACTGAATTATTGCACTATACTATTATTATCCTATACTATAGGCTACTAATACTATTATAATACTGATACTATACTATTAATAAACTACCAACTACTATTACAATTACTATATTATTAGTGCACTATGCTATTATATTATACTAAACAATAGGCTACTATTACTATACTATACTATTACTAAACTACAGGGTACTATTACAATTACTATTTTGTTATTGCACTAATGGGCAGTGCACGGTGGTGCAGTGGTTAGCACTCGTGCCTCACAGAAGAAGGTCCTGGGTTTGATTCCTGAGCAGGACCTTTCTGTGTGGAGTTTGCATGGTGTACCCCGCCCTCACCCTTCAGTAGCTGGGATAGGCTCCATGCGACCCCCGTGACCCTAATGAGGATAAAGCGGGTCTAGAAAATGAATGAATGAATGAGTTATTGCACTATACTATTATTACTATATGCCTTATCTGACTGTTATTACGGGAAGCAATGCATTTTGTCATGTTTGATTTTGCTTTGGGGACTTTAGTTAAAGGATTTTTCATAATTTTCCAAAAGCAAAGTCATCTTTAGAAAGGAAAATCAAATTAATTCCATATATTGCCCAACCCACCAGTCACTGGTGGAACCTTTCTGTGTGGAGTTTGCATGTTCTCCCCGTGTCTGCGTGGGTTCTCTCCGGGTACTCTGGCTTCCTCCAACAATTCAAAGACATGCACTGATGGGTTAATGGGCTAATCTAAATTGCCCATATGTGTGAAGCAGGGATAGAAAATGAATAAATGAATGAATGGAGAGAGATGAGGCAACTTATTGTGTTTTGTACATTCTTCCCAACAGGAAGTAGATATTCACATCAAATATCCATGAAAGCAAATGACTCTTTTCGTGACATCTCCTCATTGATTGTAATATGTATTTGGAAACGTATCAAATATTTAATTAGAACAAAAGAAGGTTTTTAGCATTAGCAGATGCCATCGTATCTGTACCCCCTTTACTTCTCTTTTCATTGCTTTTTCCTCTTCATCATTTTGCTCTAGTATGGCATCATTAGTTACATTCTCAGGAAGGCTTACGGTAATGAAATGAGCAGAGAGCAAGCCTTGTCTCGTGTCTCACCCATCAGCAGCCCTCAAGAGGTTCATGTCAAAATGTGACTTATTATATACCTCTCACTGTCCTGTCCCTCGGGCTAGAACAGTACCATGCCAGCACCTAGTGGTTTGCCACAGGGGGCATAAAATGTCCCCTTCCAAATGCTTCTGGTGCTGCAGGTGCTTTTAAAGTGGCTTGTACTTTTGCAAAGTGAAAATTTCGTCAGGGATTAGCACTTCACCCTCACCAGAAGACCCCAGCTGCTTGCAAATATTTAATTGCCCGTGACTTGCCGGTGGATAGCCGGGTTCAATTAGCGGCGGATGCTCCAAGGTGTGGCACCCGTCACAGAAACATTTGAGAAACTGTCTGGCAGCTGTGTAATACGGCGGCCCGGACAGATGCTGATTGGACAGCAGTGGCATGCCAGCACATTTTTTGTTGTTTTTTTTGTTTTTTTTTTTGCAGGAAGAAAGAATAACTAACAAGCATCCCCTGTTATCTTCCCATTACAAGCCTAGGGGAAAACAGGGAGAGAATGTAGGGGAGGGGGAGCAGACGGTGGCGGAAAACAGAACCAAGTTATTCTCCTTCATGTCACAAAGGGTCTGAGCCACGAAATGCTTCAGGTTAATGAGATGAGATGGAGCAAACACAAATGAGTATCAGTTCCTGTCTAATTTGTTTTGCCTGCCAACTGGGACAATCTGCAAATACGCGTTGGTCATCATATTACCACGTGCATCTGTTTGCTTATTTACACCACGTCTCACAGTAAAAACAGAGACAGGCCCAAATGATAATAATATCACACTGACGGTAATATTTCATCATACCCTGCAGGCACTAGGAGAGCAGAAAATGTAATCTGATTAGACATGACTTAAATGATGCTATCTTTATGCCCAATAAATCTTGTTTTCCATTTAATTTAAACATTACCGTGTGAGATGACATGGCCCTCTTTAGGCATTGAGTAGTGTAACAGCTCTGAATTGCATTACTGGAGAATATACCAGTGTAAACAGCAAAGCAAAGTAATGTCTCATTTAAGTAAGATTTTAATCATAAGGCTGGCATTATTTTTGTCCTTTCAATACTTTGACTTTTCTTTGTCAGTGGCACGTCACCATTTGTTCCACAGCAGGGATGTAAATGTGTCAGTGTACATTATACTTCAGAGCGTTTATTTTTTAAGCCAAAAAGTTAAAATATTTCAGGATTTTAGTATTTTACATGAGAGGACTTTAGGTTCTTTTTTTAGCATTGTGGATTAATTTCTCTCACTAGACTGATTGAAACCACTTCAGGCATATTTTTTTTTCTCATTTATTAGAACAAATTGATCCTTTGTGAAAATAATCAGAAGATTAGATGACAGTGTTACTTTCTGTCTTGTATTTATGACAATGCAAACGTATTGTGAAATGTAGGTACATTTTGATTATATAATAGTACATGGATTTGTGATAATAGCCATGATGTGCTGGTTTTAAGAATTGGTGAAGGGTAATCCATATGAAAAGCTGATAAACTCTTAAGCGTACAGGATTTGATTATTCCAAATCAGTGCATTTATTTTGGAGTATTTTCAACAGTGGATTAATTTGTCTGTTGCTATTAATATTACTGTTCAGCCTTGTACTTTATACACCTTACTTACTGCTACTGATCACCCGCTTGTAGCTGCCTGTAGTAATTCTGTTGGCTGTATTAGTTTAATTCTAAGTTGACTTATCTTGCTAATCGGTGACAGAGCTCTTTATCGATAGACTGGGGACTATCAGAGGTGGACTGTAGGAAATAAGCTACTTATGGCTGTTCTGCTTCGGGGATCAGATTGGAATTGATACAGGGGAGTGAGTAGGCTGTGATCCTGTCCGCAAATGATGAGGGCTTGGCTGGGTTGCAGGCCAAGGATTTCGTCCCTCGCTGGCACCAGGATGGCTGGAGGTTTGTGGAATACCGCCAGGCTGTGGCAGATGGGTGATGTAGATTTGAGGGATGTAGCTGTGGGCTGACTTGTCAGACTTGTCTGTGTAGTGGCAAATGCTTGGCCTTATGATGACCCTGCCTTTTCTAGAGAGTTCAGCTCATTCTTGTAAACAGACTTGCAGCAGGTTAAGCCTTGTGTATTCCTTCGGGTCAAGTTGACCCCATTCCGCTGCCTTCATCTATGTGGATGTGGAAGCAACGGAAGGGTGAAGATCATTGGATCACAAACTTTGGACAGAATCACTCGTATTACATCTTTTAAAGTGTCCCTGTACTTGTCATGCTTACGACATTAATTGTTCTTTGTTTGTTACTTACAAATTCAGTAAAAAATCATCATAAAAGCACCATGCTAGACCTTTTTATTACATGGATTATGGGTGTGGGCAGAACCTATGGGGAGTAGCCATTGCTGGCCAGAAGTGACGTACCATCATTATCTCAGGTTATTGAATTCAAGTAAACAAGCAGCAGTCAGTGAGCAAAATGTGAACATGTTTGCGGAGCTGTAAAATTTCCATTCCGCCATTGTTATAGAGACGCGACTCAGCTCCTACTGATAATGTGTCATCTTAGGCTGGTGTCTGCTGCACAGGGTCAGCCCAGGTAATCAGACAATACAAGGAGTCTGCGTCACTACTGGTGCTGGAACAGCCCATGAACATGGGAAACATGTCACTGACCATGACTGACTGATGAAGCAGTGACTTATTACTCACACATACTTGACAATGAGCTATAACTTAATTTACCTGATGGAACTGTGTGACTTTTATACATGAGCTTTTGGAATAGGTAGTAATGAAAATTCACTACAGGTACCATTCAAGTTGCCTTTGAATTCTCTGATGGTCATCTCAAGTCCAAAGGTGCCAATGTAAAACGTAGCCGATGTACGGGCATTGTCGAGGTAATGTGTTGATGCTTTGACTGACAGCTCAGAAAATCCCACAAGACATTAATGTCTTCTGCAAATGCCACTCCAGAATGCTGTGAGTTGAGTGTTCTCATTATGCTGTTTTCCCCCTGTCCCCTGGCCCCCAGCACACTGACAGAACTTCACAACCTAGCTGAACTAATCAGCCATTTCCAACACTTCTTTTTAATTCTTGCATAAAGTTCATTGTCAAGTTCGGTCCGCTTTTCTCAAGCATCTTGTCTTTGAGCAACAAAAACAAAAGTAATTAGTGTCTGTCTTTGCTACAGGCTGCTGTAGCTTCATCTAATCTTTCACAAGCATACATGTGCATACCCAGAGGAGTGGAGAGGAATTAATGAACTATGAGGGTTTAGAGAAGGGCTACAAAGAGAAACCACGAACCTCCAGAGGATTCGGGAATGGCCCGATGACTTGTCTTCCACAATATAATGGTGTGGCATCTTGAATGCGCCTGCTTAACTGGTGAAACAAATTGAATCAGCTTTTGGAAAACTGTCTGGTTCTGTAATGACAAGTACAACTGATGCACTCCGAAGGAAATGCAAGGAGGAATTGACCTAGCCTTTCTCTGAAGCATAGCAAGTCTGAAGTAATAGATTATGACACAAGTCACAGGAGGAGCAGACACTGAAAAATTGCATATCTGCTTATTGTATTTTTGAGGGAAGCCTCTGAAACTGTTGTCTTTACTCACTTCAGTAACCTTGTCTGCTTCTGTCCTGGTGTGTTTCATGACAAGAACCCATTTTATAGCCTTCAATTTATCTCCTTGTAAATCTATCACCTGTCTTTTGCCTCTGTCGCGGACTCCCACAGGTTTGCAGACTCCATTCGAGGGATGCTGAAGCTGATCCTGGTTCTGATGCTGGCAGGAGCCTCACTCTCCTCCACCTGGTTCACACTCACCTGCCTGAGCAGAGTCACTCACCTCCCCTCCACTGCAGGTGGGTCCTCAGCAGCATCACACAGAAGGTGACATTGCACACAGCAGGGAGTCATATACAACCCACAGCCAATTTAGTGGTTTTCTTGCTGGACTTGGCAACTTTGAGAATACTTTTAGCGAGTTTTTTTTTTGTTGTTGTTTAATTTAAGTGCCTCGCAACAGAGCTTGCAACTTTTTTGGCAGATTTCAGCTTCTTCTTTTTAAAAACATAAGCAGACAGCCAATGTGTCTCTGGCTCCCGGAATTATGAACATTTTGTGCCACAGTCCATTTCATAAACAAACAGACTATAGGGTTTTCAAAAGCACCAGTGAGAGGTACTCCCAGGGAATTAACCATATAACACCAAATGTATCATGTTTGATACATGACTTTTGAAGCACTCTACATGATCAGTGTGATAATTTTTTTCTTGAAAAACCTGATGTACACAATTAGATACATGTAAGTACACAGATAATCCACCAGGGGGCAGGAATTTGTTCACCAGAGGTCTTTCCACTGACACTACAAGATTGTCATTAATGAGGAAGGAGGTAAAACTTTGCCAACTTTGAAAATGAATTACCAATTTCTTAGACATGTTTGTGTCATATTATGTTTTTGTTTGTTAAAAAATAATTATATTTAAACGTTGAGACCCGATGTATCAAATATGATACAAAATTTAAACTCATACATGGAAATTGATGTTTGAAAAAAAAGTTGGGGGTTGTTCAGAAGGACCAATAAAAGCTCCAGTTTGAAAGAACTGGAATTTTTGCCAATGATTTAATGGTTCAGGCTTTACAGGGTTAATGTAATATTTCTGGGATACTTATCATGACATGAGAAGTAGACAGAAGGAGCCACAACATGTGGTAATGTCCAAAGATCTTAGGCCACGTTTACAACAAGAAAATACAGGCCTCAAGACACACAAAAAACTGAACTAAAGGTTAAAGTCACCACTTAGTGTGACCCCTGACCCCATGACAAGAAGCAGAACAAACAGTTTGACACATCTGACATGTTGAATGAAACCTGGTTTAAAGTATCAGAAATAAATGTAATAAATCTAATATTGTCTGAACAAAAGGGTTTAAAACATGTTAATTGTAATGGGAGGTCACACTACCACTTTGGTTTATCGAAGTTGTTTTTTTTTTCCATAAAACTCCGATTTTTCCTGCTGTATACACTTCTTGTATATCCAACTTGAAAATGCATACTTTACTAAACCAAACCAACAAACCTAATATTGGCCTATGACTTTGGCACTGTACTGTACATTTGAGACCTATATTCACTATATAATTTAATCAGTAAAAACTTAATTTGCTCCAAGTTCAGAACATAGAACCAGCAGAGATAGAAACATGTACTGTAAATAAATAGTACATGAAGCATCACTTACTTTGCCCACAATGCTCTGCCGTTTGTAAACCTTAAAATTGACTTGCCTTCTCCATTTCATATTTCTGGAAGATGCAAGTGCTCATATTTGGCTAATGGAGTGGAGCTGGGGAGGATCATACTTGAAATACTGACTACACAGACATTTCATGAGAAAATGACACCAAGTAATGTCACCTAACTGATAAATGTATGTGCTTTTGTATATATGTATAAACATGTGCAGTTGTGTTTTATAACATCAAGTTGAACTTTGTGCAGTGTATAAAGGGTGGGCAGGATGGGTTTTGTAAATGTGCGTCAGTAAACATCCTTGGCTAAATGTTCTAATGATCTTGTTAGTGTTGCTCTCCAGCAGACCTGTCTGTTAAGGAAAAAGTAATATTTTATTGATTCTACAGGAGTTCCTGATGGAGTAGCTGAGCTGGCTGTCAATCAATGTCCACACAGCAGCCACATGTGGCACTCACCTGTCACTCACAGTAGCCACACCCTTAATTATACATACTTGTATGCCCCTGTACAGTCACAAACTGGGAAATTAGTTATAGAGACCAAAACACTTTTTGGATCAGGCTATAAACTATTTTCTGCTATAACTTGGACATTTTAACATGGGCCTCTTGGGGTCGGTTTCAAGGATCCATTTGAGGAACTGCAACTGCAAGGAAATTAGGGCCAGGACCACATCACAGAAATATGACAAACACTGGTGTTTTTCTTCAACTTAGGAAAATTAGTCTTACCTTCAGTGAAACAAATACATTTGTCCTTTTTGAGTCCTCCAGAACTAGTCTACATATTTGCCCTTGCATCTTTTTGGAAATCTGATATAGATGAACTATGTAGTTATTATATCATCATAAAATCACAAGTTCTCTGAGTTCTCATCCTGAAAGATTGACAACTTACTATGTTCAAGTCTGTTCAGGTGTACTAATGATAAGTAACGAACCTCCAAACTTCAAGTATAAGCGTCTAATTGTTTCCCCTGGACTGCAGTGTCTGGGTTTTTGAAAGAAATTCCTAAGTGCTGCATGGCCTTGAGACCTCCAGACAAAGCCATGAGTCAGTTGATGTCTTTTTTATTGCTGTGCTGTCAGTCTGATGTAATAAGTAACTTTGATGGATTTTGGCTGTGAGTTTGGTCTTCAACACTTCTTAATCCATATCTGACATCTGTCCTCTTGTGTACTTGGCATCTGAAAAGTGAAAAAAAAAACAAAAAAAACAAACGATAGTTCTCTAAACCTTGAAGATATTTGTTGTCGGACTTGCAGGTTCCAAACATAAATGTTTCAACATGTTCACATTTTGAAAGTTTACATGCCTCTAGGGCCCAGTCACAGCTGGTAACAAAGGACTGGGTAGTAGGGAAGGACTTAGCAGAGACTCGCTTACTTTTAAGATGTATATCTTTGGGCATTTTTGCCTTTATTACAGATGTACTGTGGACAAACATAAAGGAAGGGAGAGGTTCAGGAGATAACATTTAGCAAAGGATGTGGGCTGTGAACCAAACCCAGGTGACTGCAGTCAGGCCTCGGACCACGTGGGATGTACTCTACCAGGCGATCACGACAGCGCCCCAGTTGTTTAGATTTTCATGTAAGGTTCTCCTCTTATGTCATTGCATACAAGTGGGACTTTAATTATTTGCAACATGTAGAAACTGCTCATACAAACATTTTTCTCCCTTTTCCCACTTTAAAAACATTGTAAATTTTCTTCAGTTCTGTCATACTTTAATTTTTTTGTGTAGTCCAGACCCATAGATCATCACTATTCATAAAAAGGAGAATACAGAAAAATAATCAGTAAAACATGCACCAACATTACTGTTAATATTTTATATCAATCTAGATTTGGTTCAGTGAAACTTAGTTGGCTGACATTTTTTATGACTGTACAGTACTGTGCTGAAGTCTTAGGCCACCTTTAGCTTTGGTGTTTTTGCAAGGCTAAAATCTCTTCTGCTCAGATACTACAAAGAAATACAGGACGTTTGCTCACAGCCTGAATAGACACACAAAAACTTAACTAAATCGGTTTTTCTAAAGATTAAAGTCACTATTTAGTGTGACCCATGTCCCCATGACAAGAAGCAACACAGTTAGAAACATCTAATGTGTTAAATAAAACCTGACATAAAACATCAGATAATTAAAGCAATATGTCTCATATTGTCTCAACAAAAGGGTTTAACATCTTCAGTGCAAAGGGAGGTCATAATAAATATTACCACTTTGGTGTATTGAAGCTGTTTTTCTGAAACTTTAGTTTTTACTGTGTGTGTGTGTGTGTGTATGTATGTATGTATGTATGCATGTATGTATATATATGTGTATGTATATATATATATATATATATGTGTGT
>JAQQZY010000015.1:7170405-7187454 GCA_030068375.1 Ostorhinchus rueppellii
AGAAGAAGAAGAAGAAGAAGAAGAAGAAGAAGAAGAAGAAGAAGAAGAAGAAGAAGAAGAAGAAGAAGAAGAAGAGGTTCCTTCTTTGTGTGTTGATGAGTTAAGATGCCAACGGTTGGGCGATCTGGCAAGCTCCTGGTCTGCCCTCCACATTGAGCTTTATTGCCTACAGCCAGAGCACCTCTCCTGTGGTTAATGGAGCCTGAACGGAGCTGAGAAAATAGAACACCTCATTCTGCAGCGTGTTTGGGTTCAAGTGTGGGTCAATGATAATGAGGAACACTGCCAATATCATTGAATTATTCAGAATCATTATAGAAGACAGTGCCAGAGATTATACTTATCTCCTGTATGGTACGTGGGGAATATCTATTGATTAGTCATGAGCTATGTATGATGTGGTCAGTGTCACTTCAGCCCGCACCGTGTTTTAGGCATCAGTGGGAGACTTTCACACTGAAGAAAGTCAAATGAATCTAAAGCAAACTTCTGAAAGTCAAAAAAAAGACAAAGAAAATGGGATTTATGTACGTTTTACATAAACTTATTTGGAGCAAATAGTTTTCTGTAGTGTTGCCAGAAGGTGGCGCTGTAGACTATGTGGTTGTACATGTAGACCAGGGGTGAGCTACACCCGTCCTCAAAGGCCAGTATCCTGCATGTTTTAGATATTCCCCTCTTCCATCACACCTGGAACCCATTACATCGCTATCAGGCTTCTGCTGAGCTGGATGATGAACGGATCATTAATTGAACCAGGTGTGCTGGAAGAGAACTATCGAAAACATGCAGGAAACCAGACCTCAAGGACCAGATTTGAATACCTCTGATGTAGAGCATTCTGATCAAGGCACGAGAACCTTGGCTCAAAAATGAAGTGAATGCAGAAGTATGTTATAGTTGGAATGCCACTGACAGCTGTTAGGACCGGCTCCCGTAGGCTGACATTGAACTCGTTTCTAAAAATATTATGTCAATATTTTTTTTCTTGGAGTCATTCCGGCCTGATCCACCGTATTTAGATCTTCTAATGAGTGTTCTGGTCTATCTGTAAGTTTTCGTGTGATATAAAGGTCTTGAGTGCAATATAATTTTTTAGTAAAACACATTTTGCTGACAGACAACTCAGCCGTAACTGTGGTTAACAGGTTTCATTAAAGACTCTGTCAAATGACACTGGTAGGCTGTGTGATGAACTACTTTACCAACTCTGTATGCCAGTATTTAACATGAGCTGGTTTTCCCAAGTATGGTCTTATCCAGCTCCAACGAGCCAACGTGGGGATGGCTTCAAAACAGTTATTCAGAAACCAGTGGATGACAACATGGTTCCTCTGCAGTATTTGTGTACAGTCTGTGGGTCTGATGCTGTTTTCTATCTGAAACTGCATGAATCACATTTGGGAATAATTCTTATTTTTCTGATAATTTGATATAATGACTCCCATCATGCATTTTAACTGTTTTTCAGTAAAGTCAGAAACACAAGTGAGTGTAATAAAAAATGTTTGCAAAATTGTGAATATTTTATTTAATATTTTAGTATTTCATGGACATTTGAAATGCAAAACTTACAAATGTGCACCAAATACTTTTATACAGACACATCTTTTACATCTCTTCTGTCTTGTTACATAGTTTACATCTTTTAAGACAAAATAAAATTGTATTTATCCCACCACAGGGACATTTCAGGTAACAGCAGCAACATACAACAAACAAGTGCAGAGAAAAATTAAAATGTGAAAAATTAAATATAAAGAGAAAAATAAGACATTTGGTATTTATAAGAATTATATGTTGATTATAATATGAAAAACGGTGAAGAGGAACACTTCATGGACCTCCAAGCAGTAATAACAAATAGTAAGAGGTGCTCTTTGAGACTTTGGGGGACAAATAATGTAAATCATTATCATTATTTTCTGGAGTTTTCCAGTGATCAAACCATTCTGGGAACAGCTAAGTGAACATTTAAATAACAAATTTACTGAAAAAATTCCCTGCAAGTGTGAAGCCCTGTATTTGGGAGATATTTCATGTGAGAACTGGACTCTGGAAGATAAAAAAACAAAAGAAAAAAACAGTTGTTAATACTTTTGGCAGAAAGTAAAAAGACTATCACTAGAAGATGGTTAAAGCCTGAAACGCCCACAACCAAAGAATGGATCGATATCGTACAGGACATCTACATTCTGGAGAAGCTGACATTTTGTTTTAAGGGTCAAAGGAACCTTTTTTTCACTGTTTGGTCAAAATGGACAAACTATGTAAAACCTGTTATTGATGTGAATTGAATACACTGGTTCTGTGAAAAATCATTTGCATGATACACATCTCTGTTTAGCTCAGTGTAAGCATACACACCTTAATGTGTCTTATCTTGTTGATGATGAAGCAGACCAAGCCCTCCCCTCCAGCTCCCTTGTTATATTTGTTCTACATACTACTTTTTTCTTTTTTTTTAACTTGTCTTGTCCAGCATCCTAACAGCAGAATGGTAGTCTGGCTGCCTTTTGGTGCTGAACAAATTTGCTGTGCTTTGCACTCTTCTTAAGTGTTTTCTATTCTATTTGTATTACATGTGTATTGTTTAAGCACCAAAAAAAAGAAAAAAAACAAATTCCTTGTACATGCAAACTTGCTTGGCAATAAAGGCTTTTCTGATTCGGAAACTTCGTAAAGTATATGATGCTCCCCTTGATATTCTACTGTCTTTATTATGAGTTTATTATGAGTTGAACAACATTTCGATGCCGGACTTTACATGAAGAGACGGGGGAGGAGAAGAGAGGGGGAGGAGAGAAGGGGGGAGAAAAAGGAAGATGGAGATGGCAAAGATCCTCACAAGAGAACACCAACAATAACAACCGTAGTGATAATTATAATGGGAACAATAACTAGAACCAGAACTGAGTAAACTGAACAAAGAAAGAAATTACAATGAAACAAAAAAATAAGACCTGTTAAATGAGAGACGTGAACGGAAAACATGAACACAATATCATGAAGAACAGCACAGATACTGCCACTATCAAATCCACACAACAGCAGTAGTTCACATGAATCTGCTGTGACAGAGTGAGTGCATCAGAGTGAAACAAAGACACTGAGATGAACACAGACATGCAACTGCATGTTCTACATACTACTAAAAAACTTGGAGCAACTCGCTGTTTTGTTGACATTTGAGGTGTGGACATTGAATTGTACCCGCAAGAGAAGTTTTGTATGATCTGCTTCTCTGAATAAACAAAGAATGGGGAAAAAAAGTGCTTTTTGGTGAAGGGCCCGTCAAGGCACTCTGTTATCATTTTAAAATGCTTTTATTAATTATGGCATGTTGGGGTTGGGGGGGTGGTAACACATTAGGGCTCAATGAGGTCCATGGAAATATGCCATAATTAATATAGGCATTTTAAAAGGATAAGAGAGTGGCTTGGTTTTTGTATCTTTTGTGTAAAGTTTAATATTATTTACATATTTACATTACGGTTGCACATGGTATGAAGGGAAGGTGTACTGAGAACTGTTGTATACGTCATTTTTGTCAGATTGGCATCACTTCCTGACTTGTTGCATTAACACTAAAACATTCCGGTTTAAAAAAAAAAAAAAAGAAATAAAATAAGTCAGTGATCACGGTGCCAAAAACACAAATCAGGTCCATGTCAGCAGGTGACATTAACGTTTGTTTTATAGACTCATTAATGGAACTCCATTTCCACAGAAAACACCCTCAGTCTAAACGTACTAATGAGGTAAAATAACCAAAGCGTCTATGTCTGTGCTTGTTTTTCCCAGATGTGTCGTGGCTGAACTGGTGTCTGACCGGCTCCTGCCTCTTCAGCCTCGTCCTCATCCTCTTCTTCAGGGAATCCTATGACCGTCTCTACCTTGACGTCTTTGTCTCTGTGTGACACGCTGGGACAAAAGACAAAACAAGATGAGTTAATGAGGAAAGACTGAATAACTACTGTTGCACAAAGAAGAGAAAACACAAAGGGATCTGAAGGGGAGGCTGGGAGAACACCCCCACCCCCGCCCCCGCCCCATCCAGAATGTAAATGTGTATATTGGTAACGATAGTGATGCATCGCCGTTGTATGGCCGCCAAGACGTGACTCATCGATGTTTACTCTACACATAATGACTCAATGCCATATGACTAACACATCGCCACCTGTTTTTATATGTCCGTCTGTTTGTACGGAAACAGACTTTTTTGTGAACGGTTTAATTTTTTTAACCAGGCACAGCATGACGTGTTGTTTACAGATGTTGTAATATATACGTGTACGTCGTTCTCAGCTGCTCGGGCTGAATTCAGTTCGGTTAGATTTTCTTCCACTATAAAAGGAGGTAAAAGGAGCTTCATCAGCCAATCAGCGGGCCTGTCTGTGCTGAGTCAGAGCTAAATGAGGGACCTCCTAGCATTTTAGTGCTACTTCGTACCGCAGGCTGTGTGATCCACCTGACGCCCCCACCCCACCCCCGAGAGATCACCTGCCATTAAGACGCACATACTCTTCACACTTTATCACCCTCTCAAGATAAATATTATGCAAAGAACAACAGAAAGGGTCTTAAGTGCTGATTGGATGGTGGCCAGAGCAGAGAGCTCTGATTGGATGAGCCTGCTTTTTTTTCTTTCTATTAATAAACTTTTTATATGGAAGCAGCTGAGTCATCTGAACTGTTACAAGCTCACATTTCACACATCGCTTCCATATTGTTCAGCTTATTTATGATTAATCATGTCAATTTGCGGGACACTTACTGTATGTTTAATCTAATTATATTTGTGATTTTTTTTTTTTTTACTGTTATTTTTTTATATATTAAATTTACTCCATAGCGTGCCAGTATTTATTGGCAATGTCTCAACACTAACATAGTAAACACAAACTGCAGGAGATTGTTTTATTCGACAGAACAGAAGAGGATGTGACGGTGTTGTGATTTGCCAAGCTGCTCCTCTTCCAAAGCACCAGCAGGTGTCTCTGCGCCAACTGAAAATCTCCTCAAAAAATCCTAAAGGGAAAAGGAGGGAAGTTGCCATATTTTAGGACTCCTTATATGATGATGAAACTGGAGATGTGACAGAACTCCAGGTCTTGAGGGTACGAAACCACAAAGAAACACAACTGAGGCAAACGAAGAACATCTGTCACTTAGAGACGGTGTTTTGTTGTTGCTGTTTTTTTTTCTTCTACTTCTCTTTTTAAATTTGTCTAACATTTCAATGTAAGAAGTATTTTCCTGTCTTTCCTTCTGGGGTTCTCTGAAGGTCTATAACATATGATCTGGTGCTTTGTTTTCCTCGTACGTCCTCCTCTCCCTGTACAGACGAAGGTCGTCTTTTACCTCCTGCCTTAATTGCCCGGTGCAGTGCGTTCAGCCTCCGTCTCCTTCCACACTGTGACTAACATGTCTCTATATATACTGTTAAAGGTCATGTTCTTCTCTGCAGCACACACTCTGTGGTTTTCTGGCCTTTAGGTTTTAAATGTCCATGTTTTGTGGAAAAGGAAAAAGAACAAATGTGACTGTTGAATATTTCCAGCACCTTATTAAAGTGAAAGTTTTAAGAAAGCGCCACCGTTGTCCTGTTATTGATGGGTTAATTAGGGAACAAGGAAGGAAATCGCTTCTTTTTCTGTCGTCTCCCGTGCGTTGAAGGGTTGTTTAGTGGTTTCGTTTTTCTCTGCACACACTCATTCAACTTCAGTCCCTTTTTCCCACGTTAAGGCTTTGACGTACCTTAATATTATTAATGATTATTATTGTGAAATACGTTGTTTTGTCTTTTTGGTTTATTTTCTTTTTGAATCAATCAACTTTTATTTATATAGCACCTAATCATAACAAAACCTATCTCATAACACTGTGCATATAGAGTTGGTCTAAACCAGACTCTCAAGCCACTTTACAGAAACCAACAAAATCCTCCAGGAGTAAAGACTTGGTTCTGGTGACAGTGGAAGGAAAACCATCCTTTAACAGGCAGAAACCTGGAGCAGACCCTGACTCCTGGAGGATGGACGTTTGCCTTCAACAGTTGGTATTAAAGACATCACTGAGCTGAGGTCATTCAGCGCCATCTAGTGGCGGAAAGTACAAACACTACCTTGGCGGAGGTCTGCACTCTCCAAGTACTTTTACTTAATTATTGTTTTCTTCTCATGTCTTTTACATGTTTGACATCATTGTCAGCTTCTTGCCTATTACATCATCTTCATGTTTGAGGACGTCCTTTCATCTGCCTGTGGTTTTTGTCCAACCCATTCTTTTCAAATTAGACGCATGCGTTTTTACAAATTTTTCAAAATTTCAACTTAGAAAATTTGTCCAACCTATTATTCACTCAATTATTTTAAAATTTCACATTTGTTCTTGACATGGGAATTTCTCCCACTTTTTGCATTTTTTCTTTCTTTCTTTCTTTCTTTTTTTTTCTTTTTTTTTCTTTTTTTTTACCAATTTTTGAAAGGTTTTTGAAAAGATTAAAAGTTAAGACTCATAATTAATCCCTGGGTGGGCAAGGTATCAGTGAGCTGGAGGGCCAAAAAGTTGTGTGACTGGGCGGAGAGATTGTAAGCTCCGCCTACTTCTTCTACACCTACATCTTTGTCAGTCCTGAATTATCATGTCATGAACCTCCCTTTTTTTTTTTTTTTTTTTACACATTCAGTCCATATACATTATTGTAATTCATTATGGTGATCCTGTAGCTCTGCAGGTTCATGAAATATATTTGTCCAAAAATAAGTTGGTTTTTTTTCTAACTGACACTGGGACAGGACTTTTTACCATAAAAAAACAAACTTCAATTTTTATGCTAACATTACTTCATTAATAATGTAACATTATTTTCTCAGCTGTATTTTCAGCTACAGTTCGTGTTTTTAGTCTGACAGTGGTTTTAATCTTTCTTAGTGCTTTGACATGAAGTGGGTGAACTTATGTGAGTAATAATCGAATGGTCAGAGGAGCAGGGACGGCTGATAGAGTCCAAGATCTGCTCTCCTGATAAAAAAAAAAAAGCCCACCTTTCATTTCCAGGCTTCCAGTTTGTCATAGTGACAGTGCTGTTCATTTTCTGTCCCGTCCTGCCTTTCAACACACCTTTCCTGCCCTCCTGCCTTCTATCGCTGCATTTCATACTTGAGTTTATTTACAGACAGGTGGAAAAAAACAAACAAACAAAACAAAAACCAAACTGGGCCAAACATGCTGCCAGAACATCACCAGTGCTCCGTGGCATTGATTCTGTGAGTCTGTGTTTTGTGCTGGAAGGGTGAACACTAATCCTGCAGATACTGTAGGTGTTCAACTGGACTGGCATCACCTTCATTTCATCCTCATTAAACCATCCCGTGAGCCCTCGTGTCCCATGGATGGAGGCGTTCCCGTCCTGGAAGGCGCTGCTGTCCTCAGGTTTGTGCTTTCGTTTCGCACCTGTCTGTACCTGCTTCTACACACCCGTCCTCTGCCAGACGGTCATGTGGTGTTCTCCTGCTGTGACTGCTAAACAGCTTTCCTCATGGTTCCCTTATGGTTTTGGACTTTGTCCTGAGTTTGGACTTCTGCCTCCATTGGACTCAGCTGTTCCATGTTGAAACCTCCACCTGTCTACAGCTGGAAGTCAGATATGATCCTTTACCCATGAAGACCTAGTGCGACTTTTATGGAAGTTCCAACTATTAAAGTCTCACAGTCTGGAGGAACCGAGGAACACTTTTCGTTTCATAATGACATAAGAATGAGGATTACTGTTTTTTCTTAGTTTTTTTTTGTTTTTTTTTTAATGTTACTACAGGAGGGGCAGATCATTGTTCACAGACTCCACCAAGTTGCACCCCCATGTTTGTACTCCAGCTCCAACTGGACTTCCTCTTCTCCTCTTTTAATTTTTACACTCAGTGCTGTCCATCTTTAAGCTGCATTACTATCACCTTTTAAGTTTGAGGAGTTAATATCTTATTAACCCATAAAGTCCCAGTGCTACTTTTGTATCAGTTCTCAAATTAATTCTGTAGATCTAACCTGTCTTAAAGCTGCGTATGACCTTCAGCACCACCGTTTTTCATCAAATCTGTAAAATCCAAGTCATAGCCGAGTATTACAAATCCATGAGCCTTTCCCTGATTACGACCCTGAATCCTCTTCCCTCATCATGAACAACTTCTAAATGTACTCCACCATAAACAGTTGATGGGTTTACAAACAGAGCCCAG
Organism: Ostorhinchus rueppellii; assembly: GCA_030068375.1. NCBI lineage: Eukaryota > Metazoa > Chordata > Actinopteri > Kurtiformes > Apogonidae > Ostorhinchus > Ostorhinchus rueppellii. The sequence continues at coordinate 7,178,646 of JAQQZY010000015.1, forward strand.
AGGTCACTCTGGCATTTTTGGAAATTTGTTGCAATGTGTATTGTGGGAAGCAGTTCCACACTGATGCATTACAGCCGCAACAGCAACAAACACATGAACAGCTCCATTGCATCTTGGTTCTGCATCTGTGTGGAGCTGAGCTTCCCATAATACATGTCGCAACTGATTTCCAAAAATGTGTGATACTTAAGCTATGACAGGTTTTACACATGATGAAAAATTGGTGATGAAAGTCATATGCAGTGATTGATCACTATTTATTCTTATATTATTTTCTATATTTCATGGTTTTTTCCAGTGAAAATCGTGTATTTTTCTGTATTTAATTTGCTGATCATGTAGATGTTCATAAAAGCTCAGATTAAAGTTTAGGGTTATTATATCAGAAACAGAGAAAACCTGGAAAGAAGTGATTTTTTTCAGTAAAATCTCTCATGAACTGAACATAAACTCAGTGTGTCCATCCACTGTCATTGATCCAACTCCATAGGTTTTACAGGTGAATCAATGTTATAGAAGATGATGGTGTTTCCATAGTAACTATGGAGCCTCTGAACATCCAAATAGATCATATCTAATGACCGTGAAAAGATGACACTTTTTTTTTTTTTTACACCATTTTACACTAATTATTTACATGGATTGATAGGATTAGTGGATGAACAGGTATTAAACAGTTTACATCTGTGGTTGTTTGGGTCTTTATGGGTTAAATCAGATTCAAGATTCAAGACCTTTATTTGTCCTCAGCAGCCAACTGTTAGTGCTGCAGTGGCAATTAAAACAACAGCAATTTGACAACAACAAACAGTAATGATGAAACAAAGTGAGACACAAGACGACAATCGCATCAAAATAGGTGATGCATAAAAAAACTTCATTAAAACGTAAGCTAATGCTGCCTGTGTTGTACAGAGTTGAGGATAGAGATGACTGAGGGTAAGAAGGAGAAGACTGAGTTAACCTTCATTAATACCTGGGTATCGTACAGTTCTGAAAGAGACTTCTGCTGAGTACCGGTGATAAAACAGCCCAAACAGACTGAGCCTGAGCCACTAATACTCCCATCATTATCTGATTTCTGGAGTTGAATGAATGATTTATTTTTGGGGGTTTGTACAACATTTACCAAACACAGTATAACAACCACAATAAAAAAAAACAAAACAAAACAAAAAAACAAAGGAATACACCAGAAGCAGAAGCTTATTTTGTGTCTCAGATGAACTCACCTGGATTTCTCTCCAGTACTCTGGTGTCTTCCTGCATGAATACAGGTTCATCGGATTTGTTTGATTTGTTTATGTCTGCACATGTGCAAACACGATTAAAATAATAAAGAACGGAAGTTACAGAGTCAAACATTAGCAGAAGACGATAACAGTAAGTTTGAGTCTACCATCACTATGTACTCCAAAAGGAATCCAATAATGGACTGCAGCATCGAAACCAGGAGTTTTCAATGATCGCATTTCTTAAGTGGATGTAAACACGTCAGCTCTGATTATTATAATTATCTGATTACTTCCAGTTATTGGACTTTTATGCTCATATAAAGAGGCTCATTATTATTTGCAGGTGATCTGATCAGATTTGTGCGTCTAGACATCGCTGACCTATCTGTATGCGTTGCTATGGTAACAGTGTAGGCGGTAAACACGTAGCTCCACTGATGACACAGTTTCGTGGCTTCACATTCCTTCCAGTTCTGCCTGAACACAAACCTCCCTCCAAAGTGCCAACAGACAGTTTCTTCTGGCGTCTGTTCCCAGGCTTTTGTTCTCCGTAGTGCTGTACCAGTAGCAGCTTGGATTCTACTCAGTGTTTCTGCCACTCTGGATGTGATGTTGTCATTGTCTGTGTTTTTGCGAATGACAAGAGAAAGAAATCCACTTTGAGTGGCTAGAGTTCCCAGACAGAGATGCATCTGTAGAAATCCAATAAGAACTGTATTTCAAACCAGCTCCAAATATGGTTTGGATCCGTTTCTCCAAATTTGGATTACATGTGGTTCTTTGCTGTCGAGGCTTTGTGAAATAAATCAGGACACAATCTGGATATGCCAACACTGTTGATTATAGCTGTCAGACTGAACACGGCCTTAACGGTTCAATGTGTAATATTTAGTGACATTTAAGAGGAAAATACAAGATTACAGTCATGTGAATACACCAAACGCCCAGAAGTGCATCATTAGGGACAGGGTTTGTTTAGTCCATTCTGGGTTTTTCAGTTAACCCATAAAGACCCAAAAAACCACTGGCAACCAAAACCATCTACTGATCTAAACTGTTTAATACCTGTTCATCCACTAAACCGTTCTTCAGTTCATCTTTTCGTGGTCATCAGATATGACCCGTTTGGATGTTCAGAGGCTCTGTAGTTACCATGGAAACACAGTCATCTTCTACAGCATTTATTCACCAGTAAAACCCATGGAGTTGGATCAATGACAGTGGACGGACACACTGGGTTTATATTTATGCAAACCCACTTTTATTAGTCTTTGGTTTATTTATTTGTGTATTTGGACCCTAATACTTCAGACAGTTTGAAGTTGAACCCACCAGGTGCTGAAAAATTATCTTTATATTCATTTTGACAAAAATCAAGTGGATCTCTACAACCTGTTTGAATTCCTGCTTCATTGGTTATGTTTTATAACTGGTTCCATCACAACATTTGCACATATAAGGTCAAGACTTCCAATGAACATTTCTCTGAGTACGACATACCTGTTTGTCAGCAGCAGTGGTTGTAGTAAAAACTGAAAATATGTCCAAACTTTGAGCTGATTACCTAAAATGTTCAGTTATTGGTTGAACAGGACAGCACAGCAAAGCCAACAACCTGGAGGGGGTGGGGCCTGAAATGGTTCATGTCCATTTAAAGGGCCAGCGCTCAAAACCACCTTTCTGGTGTCATCAGTCAGTAACAGTGTTGAAGATGGACCTGTGGAGTTGAATTAATGAAGAATAAACTAAATAAACTATGAAGGTGAGTACGTGCAAGATGCCCCACAGACACACCCAAATCAGCCACATGGGATTATCACGTCATGTCATAACACATTCTATGATTCCAGTATGTCAGTACATTAACATCAGTGTGAACCACATGATGCAACATGGATGTAATCTCTGTGATTATGACGCCAAGTTTGCATGTCGACACTACACACCAACTGAGTTAAAGGCTGAAGTGTCAGATATTCATGCAAGAATAAAATGTCCTCAGTGTATAGTGATAAACAGTAAAGCTAAGGATTATGGGGAAAAAAATCCAAAGAAGAAGAGGACAAGCCTCACGACCCTGTACACTGCAAAAATCTGAATGTTACCAAGTGTATTTTTCTCATTTCTAGTCAAAATATCTCATCTTACTTAAAATAACACATAATCAACTAAAGAGTAACTTTTCAGTGAGATTAAAAAAAAAACTTATATTTAAGACAGTAGATCTGGTAAATCTTATTTCAAGAAATCTTAATGAGATAATTCTCAGATTTTTATTTTTTTTTTGCTAAATTCCAAAACATTTTTTTGTTGTTGCTTCATTTAAGCAACAAATCTGTTAATGCAACAAGTGAAAATTATCTTGGTAAGATTTCTTAAAATAAGATTTTCCAGATCTATTGTCTAAATATAAGATCTCACTAGTCACTTTTTCAATAGGGTTATGCACAAAACTTTACCGATATTTAGTGTATTATTCATTATTAATATTAAAGTGTACCTCGTGGAAAAATGGCAATTTCGCCAAAACTCGTTTTTTGATTAAAAGATTTTGTGCTGGCAAGAGGTGGTTTTTCAGGCATTGCGAAATTGATATATATACAAAACTGCAATGGAAAGACTTTTTTTTGCATGTTGAGTCACATGAATTAAAAAAATGGATGTGGATGGATGTTGCAACACGCAAAGAAGAGGAGTTTTAAAAGAAACATGGTGCAGTATGTGTGGTCACACCAGGAAACTGAACCATTTTTTCATTTAGTACAGAAGAGAGGGGTAATATGTAATAATAATGAATTTACCTGTAAATCAACATGATATTTATGTTCATCGCCATGTTTATGGAATGACGTCTCATGTCATCTCGCAATAATAAATAAACAAATCATCGCATTTGGAATTTAATGGAAAAACTGACATAATGCACTTCTGTTTTTTCGACATTTAGTAAATATCTGTATGAAATGTTGTTAGTTTTGTGCATAAGCCTAATAGAGAAATGACTACTACAAACTAGGAGCAGCAGGCTTCCCATGGCAGGTGACCAGGGAGCAGATGGGGGTGGGGTGCCTTGCTCAAGGGCACATCAACCCATCCAACTTTTTCTAGTACTCCATGGAATCAAACCTATGACCCTTTGGTCACAAGCCAACTCTCCAGCCCTCTGGGCCGTGGCTGCCCCCTGGACCTTTTATATACTTTGCTTCCTTATTTGTCTGTTTTATGTTAATTTTATATGTGCTGTACAGGTTGGATAGCACTTTTAAATGCTGTTGTACTTGTTACAATGACAATAAGGAACTTGTATTGTATTTGGTTGTATTCTATTCTTCTTTATCTCAGAGACAAAACCTTCTAGTTTCTGTATAGGAGCACCTGGGTGCAGCTATGATGGGGACCTAAATGTAGGTTTTGCCTCCCAAAAATAAAGAAAAACATGACAGAGAGCAGAAAAAACAATCCATTTTCATAATAACTGAGAGTTTTTGTTTTTTATGAAAGTCAAAAGGATGTATATTTGATTTTTGGGTGACGATGGCAAAGCACCACAATGTGGAGACAGAGAGATGCATCGTAACATATTAGAGGATGTGACAGTGCATGGGCTTAATCTCTTAAAAATATTACAGAAAAAAAATGTGAGTTTGATGTGCGTATTGAAACAAAACTACCAAGAAAAGATATTAACAAAAATATCAGAGATGTGATGACTCTGGCATTCTAATGTGGAAACTCATTAAGATGAACAGAAATAGAGTCACATGATCAGTATATATGAATTTTTCTTCTTTGTCTTCTTCTTATTGTTACCTCTGCCCAGGAGGTATTGTGATCACCCGAGTTTGTGTGCGTGCGTGCGTGCGTGCGTGTGTGTTTGTTCGTTCGTTCGCTCGCTGCAGTAACTTCACCCGGCCACAAGGAGGCGGAAGTCTGCACTCTTTTTTATATCGGTGTGTGTCTTAGAGGGGAAACAATGTGCAGAATCAGTTTCTGGGGACAGTATTTGAAAACGGACCGACCGAAACAACGGCTCATTGAACAAATAATGACGTTTTAATTGTATATTTAACTAAATCCCGTTGTTCTCACTGACAAAAATAAAATCCGTATGAGACGTATATCTGTACAGACAGAGTGGAAACTGGACATTAACGTGTTCCTATTTGGTCCAATATGGCGGCGCCAGTTGTGCGGTTCCCTGCAGGCTGATATTTGGGAAACATTTCAACAGAGGTCAATACTTTCCGCTAATTCAGGACTAATTTTTTCCAAAGTAGAACATATTATTTTGTTGTCCTTTGTCCTTTTATTACCTCCACCAAGGAGGTTATGTGGTCGCCCAAGTTTGTGTGTGTGTTCGTTCGTTCACTGCAGCAACTTCAGCCGACCACAAGGGGGCGGAGCTCTGCACTCTGTATGCTTTTCTAGTTATTATTACCATCAGTTGTAGTAATAATTGAAGATGATTCATGCAATTTTATATTATTCAGGAGGTTTGTATGTAACGAGCAGCCCTTCGTATTACACATTGTTTTTAGTTAAAGGAAACATTCTTATTTATAACTGTGTCCTGACAAACAGCAGGGTCTTTTGAGGGAGAGGGAAAAGAGAGCTACAAAACAAGATAAAAATGAAGAAAATAGAGCAATTAAAAACTAGAATAAGTTAACATATTAATACATATATACAAAGACACAGCTAAAACACAAAAAAGTAAAAGAAACAGGGCAGACCAGTGTCCAGCTGTAGCTTTACAGGTTGTTCCAGTCTCTGGCTTCAGCAGAGTGAAAGGACAACAAATCTAAAGAAGACATCATTTTTGGGTTAGGGTTGGTATGTTATGTTCTTAATTCAAGATTTTTTATTTTTTTTTTGTTGTTTAATTCAAGCAAAAAAAATAAAATAAAAATCTGCCAATGGAAGAAGTGAAAATGATCTTGGTGACATTTGTTGAAATAAGATTTTCCAGATCTATTGTCTAAAAATAAGTTCTTATATCTCACTGAAAAGTTACTCTTTAGTTAATTATGTCTTATTTTAAGTGTGATGAGTTTGCTGTTATTTTTTCTGTTGTATACCCTGATGAGTTGCATTGACCAACATTCAGGGGGTAATGGCTTACACACACTTAACATCTTTTTTGCCGCCATCCCAAGAATTTTTGAATATTTATTTTTCGACACAAAAAATTTGCAAAGAAGTGAAATAGTTATTTTAATTTAGAGAGTTAAAGACTTGAGTTTATTCTTAATATTAATCAGTAGGTAATGTTTAATGATAGGATTCTTTGTTTCACTTTAAGTTTTTAGCTTACCAAAATGACAGATTTATGAACACAAGACTTAAGGTTTTCTATAGATACACTTTTAAATATACATTCACACACATAGGATTGTTAAACACAGTAGATAAGATGTGAACACTCTCAGTATAGGGTTTTACAAAGAGTTGAGGATCACATCTGCTTGACTTAAGAGTCAAATAACATCAGCTTATCTTTTTGGTGGCTCCGCCCACCTAGCCCACAGGATCAGCCCATTGTTGGGGATCAATGGATAGTGATAAAAGTGATTTGCATAGTAATGTCGGGGCTCATTTGCCTCCCTGGTGTGGGTCCTCAGTACTGAGTAAAGTTGTTTTTTGCATGTGATCAACTAAGGTCAGATTGAATTCATAAAAATGAGACCGAAACGAATCTGGTCTTATTCTTGGAGCTTCCGATAAAAGAACATGCTAACAGAAGCCCTCCAAAAATAAAGATCACTGGATCCCACCCTATGTTACTGTGTAAAATATTGGAAAGTTGTGAATGTTACCTTATTTATAAATTTTTTACTGCATGTTTCTTTCCTACTCCATGTTCTATGTCTGAACCAAACCACTGAAGCAAATTCCTAGTAATGTGAACCCTGTTTATTTACATGGCAATAAACATGATTCTGATGGTTGGGATTCTTATTTCACTATTATTGCGCATAATCTCAGCGCTAACATGGCCACCACAGCCTGTTCCAGCCTTGTGTTTGGTGGTTGGCAGGAGTACACCTTTTGTTCACATGTAAAGGCAGACTGTGCCTTTAAAAAGCATATTACATCACACTCTTGTGGGTCTGAACTCATTTGCTGTGTTGTTTTTCTTGGCAGAGCGGTAAATGTTCTCGCACATCGCCTACAGGCAGGACTAGGAGAAGTTCTCAGAGGACACCTGCATTCCAGGAAATCTATCATTTTTTTCTGCTTTTTTTGTTTTTGGATCTAAATCAGGATGACCCAAAGGCATGACCTCACTGTTGTTAAACCCTCTGTTAAGCCCCTCCCCCTGGCGGACCAGCTGGGGATGAGGTCATGGTCCATTGCTGGCGAGAACCGAACTCTCTGAGGCGAGCAGACGCAGACGACTGAGGCCCTCGGTCTGCTTCTAATTAGTGTCGATGTGTGTGAATGAAAAGATGCTGAGATTCATTTTAATTCGTCTGAAAGATTATTCTGTTTGTGACCTTCTGAACTGGTGCCATTCAACGTGGTGGAGACTCTGACCCGAGCCAGAACTTTTGTCAGGCTTCAAATTCACAGCCGACATGAAAAATAAGTGCTTGATTGAATTTGGCCGTACGTAGGATCAGATTGGATAGTTAAAGGTCGGGTGTGCCTCGAATTATTGCACGACATTTACAAAGCAGGCCTGCGGGAATGTTAAATGAATCCACTGTGGGTTTACGGCCATCTATTTGCTTTAGAGAGGAGGAGCTGTCATATGAATTCATCACAAAGCCTGCAGAGAAAAGAAAAGCATTTTGGTTTTGGCTTTTCGGTGAGCTGACACTCAGATATGGTTTCAGCTCCTTCTTTCCTTTTTTCTGTCACTGTTTCCTGCATTGTTGGTGCCAAAATATGAAAACCGAAATGCATAGAAATTGAAAGATGTAAACCTGCCAAAAGAGTGAACAGACTATGGTTACTAATTAATACTTTATATCATGGGTGTGTTTGTTTATTTGCAGAGCTGAAGTCAAATGTCATCCAAGAAATCGTCCAAAGGAAAGGGCGTAAAGTTGCTTAAAGTGGCCACAAGCCAAGGTGTTCACATCTGAAAAAACATTTGCTTCTTAACGAAACTTAGAGGCTACCTGTGGAGAATTTTCATTGCAAGTAATGCAAATGATCATGTATAATACGAGCAGTTCCGTTACTTTCGTCGTAGCCCGTTGTCAAGTATGTGCGTTTACTAATGCTGCCTTCAAGTGCGGTAGGAAATATGGTAAATACTGGTTATAAACTTGAAAACTGCACATGAATGCCCCTTCATGTCGTATCTTCTGAAAAAAATTTGGATCCATGAGCTGCTGAGGTGAAAATAACCTTTGAACTTTTCAACATGATGGAGAACAAAGAGGGATTAAATTGTAAATGATAAACATTGATTTTATTGTCGTTCTGCTGCTGTGAGCTGATGATTTTGCACATTTAGGGCCAGATCTACTAAGGTCCCAATTTGTGTGCACTATCTATCTATCTATCTATCTATCTATCTATCTATCTATCTATCTATCTATCTATCTATCTATCTATCTATC
>JAQQZY010000015.1:7204716-7217343 GCA_030068375.1 Ostorhinchus rueppellii
TTAGTTAAAAGTCAGGTTATAAGCTGTTGTTTCTACAAAATGGATAAGCGACAAGACTTTTGTCAGGCACTGTAGTGGTGGGTGCATCGATTCTGTAGTATCAGTGTATCGATTGTCACACACTACTCATTTGAGGATCAATTACACCAATAAAGTATTGATATTAATCAATAAATGCAAAATCAGCACTGGTGTCATGTTTGAATCTTATAGGGTAACTTACTTCAATATCAAGTTTGAAAGTACGGTCTTGAGAACTCAGCGAGCACAATCTTGGTAAGACCCCCAGAGAACAGACTTCTAACAACATAAGCCTCTCTGTAGTTGGAGCGGCTGAGTGCTTGTGAACTTTCCTTCCCGCTGTGTTTCTACAATCTACCACAATGTCACTTGATTTGGTTTGAGTACATTTGTACAGCAATTTACTTGTCACTTAAACAATAAATCTGATTATTATTATTTTTTTTAATACACTTTGTATAAATCTGGATAAACAAATGTCTTTGAATCCAATATCATGATAATAACGATGAATATTCCAGTGTTAAATACTGGAAAGTCACACTTCAATAGAATAGAAGCACAGGTACCTTACTAAAAATGACTTTGGTAGAAGTTCATCACCAACTAAAATACTACTCAAGTGAAAGCTCTTGAGTATCTTGTATTTACCAGGGATTAAAGCAGAAAAATATTTTTGACTGAAATTTTTTTTCAGGCCAGTTCATATTCCCCTGCAATAGGCTGCACCACACGTGAAGAATGACACCATTTTTTGTGTGCAATAGTTTCCCAAAGCTTTCGAGTAAAAAGGTTAAATGCTGTATTACTCCCTCAGTTTCTCTAATGCAGCATTTAAGTTGTTTTGAGCTGTTTATTTATTGTTGTTGTTGTTTGCTTTTAACTTACATGTTTTGTTCTATTCAGTTAAACTGACTTTTTGCAGGGCTTGACTCAGTTTGTAATGTAGTCAAACAAATAACCATCTACAAATCTTTTCTGTGCAGGTTTTATTCCTCTTCGAAGAACAGGACAGAACAATTAGAAATAGAACAATTAACAAAAGTGCAATAGTGCCAGAGCTAAACACAAGGTTTGAATTATTTCTTTAGTTTTTTGGAGGTAAAACCAAATAATTCAAGCACACTTGATGTCCATTTCGGCACAGGCACGGGAGGGGGTGAGCGCGCACGTCTGGAGCCGCTGTTGCTATAGCGACTGTGCTGTCGAAACGCGGGCGGCGACTTGAGTATCTTGCCACTGTTGGAGCGAAGCAGCTGACGCGGGACGGACAGCAGGCCCGGGCGGTGGTGGACGCCACGGGTGGCACGTGCCGGGCCAGACCGGTATGGAAAGCCTAAAGCCGCTACCTGTCTATCTGTGCATTGGCGCGGCACCAAAACCCCGCATCTCCGGCCAGAGGAGGGGTGCTTTTTTATTTTTTAGATTTTCTGGTTACATTGTCCCGTAATACCAGTGGACCCGTTCGTACTTGGTTTTTCCATCACTGGAGCGCAATGTCTGAGGGAAGCTCCAGCGGACTGCTGTCCATGATGCTGGAGGCAGAAGTCTGGGAGGCAGGGGTGAAGCCGCCCTCCTCTGTTTCTGATTGGCTAATAGTAAGGCTCTGGCTGGCTTTATTGGTTTTCAACAGCGTCATTAATTCCATAGTCAAAACTCAATCACAACAAATGCGCGTGCAACTTTTTTTTCCCTCCTTCTTTTTCCAACTGTCTATAGAGAACTTTAATCCCTGATTTACTCTACTTAAGTATATCACGTAATCTACAGTTAAAGGTAGTCAAGTAGTGAAAGTAAAAGTACAAGTAAATGACGATAACAACCAATAGCAGTCAGAAATTAGAATATTAGAAAGTTTATTCATGATTTTAAAACATGGTCAAGTAAAGGACAAGCAGTCCAAATATTCAAAATGATTCCTACGTCACACACTTTCAAAAACAAGGTTTCAGAAACCTAAACGGGAGTAGGTTAATGCTGAGATTAGAAACGTGAAAATTGAAAGGAAATATAAAAGAAAACCGCGAAGCTTATGTGGCACCTCAAACATGGAGTCTACATTACACTTCATAAACAAGGAATCAGCTTCATCCAACTCTCCTTGACATCATCAGATCACCCACAGGTTGAGTCTGGACCATCATTTGTACTTGTTCATTACATGATTAGGCCTGCTGATAAATCAGCTTCCTGACTTTGTTGTGGTGTTTTCATCAGCAATCTCAGTGGTGAAAACCCCACATTTCCTTTCATTTATTTTTGTAACAAGTAACGATACTGTGCATTAAAAATTTATCCGAGTAGAAGTATGCAGTTGAGTTAGGAAATGTAGTGAAGTAAAAGTAGAAGTCAACAATAAAAAATACCCATTCATTCATTTTCTGAACCCACTTTATCCTCACTAGAGTCACTTGGAGCCTATCCCAGCTCCTGAAGCTTGAAGTTCATTGCAGGGCTGAACATATAGATCACTCACAGTCACACCTATGGGCAATTTAGATGAACCAATTAACCTATTAGTGCATGTCTTTGGATGGTAGGAGGAAGTCAGAGTACCCAGAGAGAACCCACACAGACACAGGGAGGACATGCAAACTCCACACAGAAAGGTCCCACCATCGATTAGTGTTGGAATCGAACCCAGGACCTTCTTGCTGTGCACAAGTGCTCTCCACTGCCCCTCCAAAAATATCCAGTCAAGTATAAATTCTCCCAAAACATACCTGAGTACAGTAATGAAGTATTATTGTTTTGTTACACAACACTGGTATTTTCTTGCTATTCTGCTTCTCATGCATTCCAACAGTACATCACTTCATCTTGTGAAGGTCATTCAATCAATAAAACATGTCTGTGGTTAATGCTCTTACCTTTGAGAATAAATTGACAGCAGCACAAAATGCATCTTGGGTTATTTCTCAGCCAAGTCTAGACAAGTCACCAACCAGTGTATCTTTGGTTTAAGCTAGCTGACAACAACAATATCCCAGTGCTCCGTCTGATCTTGGTTTGTGTGGACTTTGAAATGGAATAGGAACTAGGCCCTGACGAGAACAGAAAAGACAAGAACGCATATTGAGAAACGGCCATAGTCTGTCAAACTATGTGATTTGGATGATTTATGACCCAAGTCAATGTCAAAAAGCAGCTAAAACACAAAAACAGTGATGGTGGATTCTCAGTGTGTGTGACTCTGCTGAGCAGAAAGTTAAAGGTGTGAGATGTCAATGAGAGTCCAGGCTGGGTCAGTGGTTTCATTAACCCATCCATCCCTCTGCAGTACAGTGCAACACCACCTGATGCGATTCTGAACGCTGCAGTGGACCGCTGACAGTGTGACGGTGACATCAGAGAGCTTTGCTGAGATACCAAAAACCACCTGAGGACTGGAACCGAGACACAAACTGTGAGAAACAGAGTTAGTGTGGATGTGTGTGTGGAAGGAGAAAACTGAGAGGTGGGGGAAGAGAAAATCAAGCTTCAATTCAGAGCCAAGTGACCCGCCCAAATAACACTCTACTGGGTCTTAAATCCTCTGCTGGAGAGAGGATAATGGTTGCATGAAATTGCCTTTTTTCTCTAGTCATTTCCTTTGGTTCCAGCAGTGACTGAAACAACGTTCCTAACATAATGTATTGTTTCAATCCAACTGCTTCAAGCAATGCAAAGGTAAGGGGTGGATAACATATTGGAAGCATGTGAAGAATGTCTAAACCTCACTATGCAATTAAACCATTTGAAAACAATTACTTAAATACATTCAGAAACAATTACGCATTAAATCAATCCAGTATTGAACCACAAGCCAATGGAGAGAAGCCTTCCTTCCCTTCCTCTTCTGCGGTTGGATCCAAACACTGTCAGGGGATTATTTTGCGCCAGTTACAGATGAAAGAGGGGAAATTCAGATGGTTGTTCCTGTATTTAATGCATTAAAATAATCAAGCCAGGAAGAAAGAAAAACATGAATCATTTTTCATGTGAAGGAAAAGGTTTGATAAAGTACAAACTGTCTGAATGGGTTTGTCCAATCCTTTAATGTTTTCTATGGCTGAAAAGAAGACTAATTAAACAAGAAACACAATTTAAAAAACAAAACAAACAAAAACTCTAATTGTTATATAAATGCTAATTCTAAATGAATGTGGGTCAATTTTGCAGTCCAAATTCGACATGGGATGAATAAAGCGTTTGACTTGAGGTTGATGCTCATGTAACTTTTCTAAGACCTTCTGTAGTTGCACCTAAATACCAAATGTGAAGTTGGTGAAGAGTAATCATGTTGACATTGATGAACAGACAGATAAGACAGACAAGAGTTGAATCCAATCCTGTAAGTGAAAACAGTGTAGCTCTTTGCAGAGGTAGAACAGACTAAACAGGACTTAACTGTTACTTTGGCGCAGGTGAATCACCAACTTTACATCCAGGCTTCAGTCGTGAATGTGTTTGTCAGTAGAGGAGTGGACAATTCAATGAAAACCATCAAATACGGTTTGATTTGTATTGTGCAATCTAACACTGTCCGTCATTGTGCAAAGCCCGCCCTACAATCTCGCTACACAGATGGAGCGTGGCTAGACCAACGATTCAGGCAAAAAATATTTTTTGCCACTAGAGGCGGGCTAGTTTATGAGGCTATGGAAGCACCATTCCTCAAGAATAATATGGACACACAGTGTGTTTGGATTATTCTGTTCATTTATTTCATGAAGACAATGCATTTTTTTCTCTAACTGCGTTTTGGCTGCTGCTGTCTGAACCCTTTCCCCCCTGTAGGTTGTTCACTTAAATGTAAAAGAAAATTCAAGGTGTTAACCTATGTTGTCACGTCTGGGCTCATACTGTCAGGTCTGTGTCTTAGTCTGTCTGTGTTTGTGTGTTACTTCCTGTTTTATTTTGGTAGGTTCTCCCTACCGTCTCTTGTCGCTGTCTTTGCTTCCTCTTCCTTGTGTCTCCAATCTATGAGATGACAGTCACCTGCGCTGGTAAGCGCACCTGACTGTCATCTGGGTTCCCTCCCTCTTGTGTATATAAGTCCTGTCTGTTCTCCCTCATGTCGCCAGTTCGTAATTCCCTGTTTCAGTGATTTGCTTCATTTGTGAAAGTTTAAGTTTAAAACGACACGACTCACTGTGGGAAGAAAGAAATATGAACTAGACGAATTATTAAAAAAGAAAAGAAAAGAATAGCGCCCTCTGCGCCAGTGATTTGTTTCAGGAATCAGGCGGGTAAGCCTGATTCCTAGTGATAGTTTTCCCCGTGTTTGACCTCCTTTCTGTGTACCCCGACTAACGATTATTGCTTAAACCCGACCACTGCCTGTTATTGGACCACTGATCTCTGCCTCATCCTCCTCGGATACCACTGCCCATTGGACTGCTTTCCCGGATCCTGAACCCCCGACTGTTTAACGGTATTGTCTCTGCCTTGCCTCTTTCAACACGTTTGCTCCTCGGATTGATCACCTGTGTATTGACCTCTGCCTGTCTCCTGACTAGAACCAGTTTACTCCCCCTCAGATTCGTTTGCCGTCACTGGACTGACTCCCTGGCCGCCGAACCACAGACCTCCCTCTGACCCCGAGATAGGACATCCCCCTTCACCAGAGTGCACATTTACTATTTGTGTATTTCAACAAACTTTTCCTCCTTTAACTCCTTCCTCTGTGTAGTTCTCTGCCATTGGGTCCCTTTATCAGAGTTCGGGCTTGACACAGACGGTAACATCTGTATGTGTTGTCTTTGTCACTTCCTGTTTTGTTTTGTTAAGCTCCCTCCTGTGTCATGTCTTCTGTCTTTACTTCCTGTTCCCCGTGTTTTCCCGCTCCTGTGATTACCTGCACCTGTCTTGATCCACACAACTGTCTCCTATTGTCTCATCACCTTTCTGCGTATTTAAACCCTGTCTTGTCCTCTCACTGGTGCCAGTTCGTTGTTCTTCCTTGGTTGATCACGTCCCAGAATTATTTCCGAGTCTTGTGAGTTTTCCTGTGTACCGACCCTTTTTGTCTTTCGACCTCTGAGCTCTGCCTGTGCCCTGTTGACTCTCTCATCGTTTTGGACCCTGAACCTGCCTAGCCCTCCTTGTACTGCTGCCTCACCTACCTGACGGATTTCTGGATTTTGGACCCACGCTTGGTCACGGTATTTGGATTGTGTCTGACCCTCATGTTACCATTGCTGCTTACTGTTTTCCTGGTTTTTGACATTTGCCTGTCCCCCACTAGAGTCTGCGTGTCCCTTCTGAAACCGTCGCCTCTACCGGACTGCCTAACCTGGTTTTCGACTCCTGGCCCGAACCGAACCCCAACTCTGGAAAACCCCTTGAAGAAAAGGATTAATATAGTTATTGTATTATTCTATCCTGTCTTAATAAACTGTTATTCCTTTAATTCTGTCTGTTGGGTCATCCGTCGGAGTTCGGACTTGATATATGTTTGGTTTAGTTAAATGTTTGAGAAGGACTGTTGATGCTTGTGTCTGTACAGTTTTTTATTCTGCTCTTTACTGGGCATTATTAATGTTCCAGTAAACGTTAGTACTAGTTGCTCATTGTTGAATGGCTATGTGTCCATGGTGTTCCTCCGCTGAAGAAATCTTAAGTTACTAATGTCCTAATGGACAATGTTGTGTATCTTGAGGCTTCAGAATTGCAGTTCTCTCTGACACTACAGAGGGTTCATCCACTATTTACATGACAGTCACTGATAAATGATCATTTTCCAGATGGACCAAGAGCAGGAAGTATGAGTTCACACAGAAATAAATAATATAAAAAGTTAAAAAGGCCAGGTCTATAATAACTGCCAGATATGAGGCTGATGCACCAGTTCTCAACTACAGGGAGGTAAAAATATACAGGGTGTCCACAAAGTTTCTTTAGAATTTAAAATAATTATTACAAAGCAGTTGATGAGTTGTTCATCAGATTTATTCTATATACTCAGTGTTTATCAGTTTTTAATCACATTATGGGATCATGTGCAGTCAAATCATTGGTCCAGTTTTTTTTTTTTTTTGTTAAAGATAAATGGACCAATTACTGCTACTGTTGACCTTGACCTTTGGACTGAATATATGTCACCGCAACTGGATGACCTTCAACCAGCCATCATTATCCAGGTAGATGGTGCACCACCACATTAGGGACCAGAGGTGGACAATCCCAGCTCCACAGAGTAAAAGTTCTTCCATGTATTAGTTCTACCTGTTCACTAAACACATCATCATTTACCTGGAGGAGGAGTTGTGTTCATCAAAATGGGCTGGTTCAGTGGATTTGTTTCTATGAGCTTATGTTAAAGATATCATGTATCGAACAAAGATACGGGAAATCAACGACCTGAGGTAAAAGATCATGGTTGTCATTGACACCACTGACGAGGCTGTGATACAGCCAACATGGAAACAAATTCTGTACTGTCTTGATGTGACTCATGCAACTGGTGGTGTCCATGTGGAGGTGGATTCAATGAGGCAAAAAAAAACAAACCCTTCAATATCTACTTTTCATTTTGTAATAATTTCCACATATTTGTCAACTAATTTACTTTTGTAATACATTTGTTAAATTATAAAGATACTTTATAGGCCCCCTGTATATAGGTGTTTATGTATGGATAAACTACTTTGTGCTGCACAAACAACCAGGTTTTCCCTGGATCATCTCTGGACCTGCTGCTGTGGTCCTTCTCTCCTGCCTTCATCGTCATCACTCATTTATTCATATAGTTGGATAGTGATTTTTATATGGTTCCATGGATAGTAGAGTTTTCTATTATTTGCACTAACAGTTGCAGTAGTAGTACATCCACTGTTAATACTTGTATTTGTAGTAGTAGTATTAACAGTTCTGGACATTTATTGTAGTTATTGGTAATCTCTCTCTTTCTCTTCCTTTACCCTCTCTCTTTAACCCCAACCGGTCAAAGCAGACGTTCATCCTCCAGGGTCATTGTCAGTTCCAGGTTTCCGTCTGTTAAAAGGTAGGTTTTTTTTCCACAGTCACCAAGTGTTTGCTCCTGGAGGATTCTGTTGGGTTTCTGTAAACTGGCTTCAGAGTCTTGTTTTGACCAGCTCTATATGCAAAGTGTCACGAGATAGCTTTTGTGTTTTGATTTGGCCCTATATAAATAAAAACTTTATTGATTGAAAATGTTGGCCTTGGAAGGCAAAATGTATTCAATAAAAGCTCTGTTTTGCAATAATAATAACACCAACAATAATAATTGGTTTGGAAACCAGTGGATTGGAAATTGTTAAGGAAGCGCTGAGTGTGTGGAAAAGCAGGTTGCAATACATTAACATTACAAACAGGAGTGGATTAAAGCATGGAAAGAAATAAAGGGTTCAATCTGCCACAGGCGTTGTTCAAACAAAGGCCTGGTTCCTTCTGCAGCTGAAGGAAATAATGGACAGGGTACATCTGAGGAAATTAGGTACAACTAATAAAAACGTACATTAATGTTGATGTGACAATTATTTTCTTTTGTCCACCAGATTTAGAAATGTTGCTAATATCACCTTATCTATAAAATGCAGAACAAAGACAAATCAGTTCTAAAGAGGGGCTTCCATGTGTTTTCTGAACATTGTGGATGAAGGTGGATGATCTGCAACTTCACCATTACATATCAACAAATATCACACGCTGAACTTTCAGCCAATGGGAACAGGTCCAAACAACGATGCACAAAATAAAAGGCAACGCACATGCAGTAGGGGTGGGTGGATCGATCCAACCATCGATACTATCAATTCCAAGTGGGTATTGGTGTCAGATCAATACTAGTGTGGTGAGATCGATACTTTAGTTTCAGTTTTTTTCTTGGGCACATTACTGCGTCTTCTTCAAAAAAACAACAGTCAGGTCGCCGGACTCACCACTTCTGTCTTAGCAGGCACACTTTGCCTCTCCTCCCCCTCTTGTGTTTCAATGTTGTGACATCATGAAAGCAAACAAGCCAGCCGCCGGCTCAGGTGCGCCCGCCCACCAGCACATGCATAACACATGCACAGACTGAGACACGGAGCCAAAGAATAGCATGGAAGAGCAGCGCTGTCTGGGTATACTTTTTTTCAGGCTGAAAATGAGACAACAAGTTGAATAATTTGTAAAAAAAAAAAAAAAAAAAAAAAGGCTATAAGGTACAGATAATTTTGATAACATTTTTATATTGCAGTTTCTGTACACTACCTAAAAAATATTTTTGTTTTCATTTGTTTTCTGCTGATCATTTTGTGCACTTTGGAATTTTTTTCTTAAATTAACAGACATGACAATGTGTGGAAAAAAATAGTTCTGTTACTCTTGTATTGTTTCTGAAACAGCTTATTTTGATAGCATTTATTATTTACTTATAAACTTTGCACTAATTCTGTCCTGGGTTTTAACTACTTAATAATAAAAAGGAAACATCACAAAACACTTAAAGGTCATGAAAATTAATTGAGATTTAGCAATTAGATTATGCATCCACCTTAATTACTGCAATGTATTGATACATTTACTTGATATTGGATCAATACAAAAATATGCAGTATCGCACACCTCTAACATGCAGTAGTGACTGTACATCGAGCTGAGTTATTTTAGTTGTATAGCTGTTGTTTTCGTGTAATCTGTGATAACTGTGACCCAGTGTTCAGTTAGTTTCTGAAGAGGTCCTGTAAACCTGTAAAACTACTGATCTTTTCACCAGCAAAACAACTGCAACAAGAGTAAGAGCATAAACATAGCAAAAGATCATGTAACAATGAACATGTTTGTCATGTTTGTAGTAAACACAGCAGAACGGCGGTTTGCATCTGCCGCAAGTGCCACAGGCTCAGGCAGGGTTTACCTGAGATGGAAATGGAGGAGCAGAGATGAAAGTTGATGCCAAATCTTCCTGTTATGCTCGAAGACCAAAGGCTTGGAGCTATTTTCCGGATTGACTGATTTCACAACTGGGATGCAGAGCAAAACTGTGCACAGCCATACGGTAATTCTACGCATTCCTGGCTTTAACGCCCACAAGCAGGGCTGATCTCACCGGAACACTCATGGATGAGAGGAAAAGAAACCAAGTTTTTATGCACTTTTCTTGACAAAATAGAGTTTGTAGCAGGTACACAGATGCACCATGATTTATTTCAACTGATGACTGTACAGAGTATTTGAGTTATTGGTTTGGAGAGGCTGTGGAGGAGTGAAACTAAATTAGTACTGGAAGTAATAATGCCCTGAGGCTTGGAGGAAAGAAAGATGTTGAAAAATGACTGTGTAGTCTGTTCATTACCCTGTCTGTCTCTGTAGAGGTGGGTAGCATTAAAACAAGTCGTCACGGATGGAGAGGAAATTGTCTGAGAATCACTGTGAATGTCTAAGACTGAAAACTAACATTTGTGAATATGTAAAATGATTTGTGTTTGTGGATGGGCACAAACTACCACTTTCAAACTATTTCAGAAACAGTTTTGAACTTCAGATTGTTAGCCTGTTCTTTTATTGGACCCTTCAACAATAAGTCTGGATTCCTTTCGGTTTCATTTTTATAAATTTATTCTGACTTGATGTGATCACAAACAGGATACAACATACTCAGTACCGAGGACCCACACCAGGGAGGTAAATGAGCCCTGACATTACAATCCAAATCACTTTTATATCCACTGTAAACTGATTCCCAACAATGGGCTGATCCTGTGGGCTTGGTAGGCCGGCCCACCAAAAAGATAAGCTGATGTTATCTGACTCTTATGTCAAGCAGATGTGATCCTCAACTCTTTGTAAAACCCTATACTGAGTGTCTTTACATCTTATCTCCTGTGATTGACAGTCCTATGTGTGTAAATATATATTTAAAGGTGTATCTAAGGAAAACCCTAAGTCTTGGGTTCAGAAATCTTGTCATCTTGGTATGCTAAAAACTGACAAAGTGAAACAAAGAATCCTATTTTAAAACAATACCGACTGATTAACACTAAAATTAAACTTAAGTCTTCAACTGTCTAAATTAAAATAACTATTTCAAGATTAACAGTTCTGAATAGATACACATCCACCATCTATAGACTCTATAGTAGCCAAGAAATGTAGCTACAGGGTTTATAAAAACTACAACTTGGAAGACAGAAATTTTACTGCTGCCAAACCATGAACACTAATGTCATCTGCAAATGGATATCTGTTGTTAGAATTATACAGATGAAGAGCACATAAAAAACTACGCATCAGATAATTAGAATGTAATGAGATTTAGCTATGATTCCTGAATTTTTCTGATTTGCTTTAAGTTGTGTGACTTATTGACATTAGAAGGGTAATACAGACAGTCACAAGTCACTTATTCACTAGGCTTGTGCGCAAAATTTTACTGATATTTACTAAATGTCGAAAAAACAGAAGTGCGTAATGTCGGCTTTCCCATACATTAACAAATATGATGATTTGTTTATTTATTATACCAAGATGACAAGGGAGGGCGACATGGCGGTGCAGTGGATAGCACTGGTGCCTCACAGCAAAGAAGGTCTAGGGTTCGATTCCAACACCAGTTGATGGTGGGACCTTTCTGTGTTGGCATGTTCTCCCCGTGTCTGTGTGGGTTCTCTGGTTTCCTCCCACCATCCAAACACATGCACTGATAGGTGAATCGGTTCGTCTAAATTGCCCATAGGCGTGAATGTGAGAGTGATTGTTTGTCTCTATACATCATCCCTGTGATGAACTGATGACTTGTTCAGGGTGTACCCTGCCTTCACCCTTACGAAGCTGGGAAAGTGACCCCAGTGAAGATAAAGTGGGTTCAGAAGATGACACAGGAAGTCATTCCATAAACATGGCAACGAGCATACTGTAAATATTGTGCTGATTTACAGATACAGTATATTCATTATCATCATATATTACTCCTCTATTTGGTAATAAATTACAAAATTATTCCGTTTCCTGGTGTGTCCTCACATACCGCACCATGTTTCTTTTAAAAACTCTCCTTTACTTGTTGTAACATCCATCCACATTCTTTTTTTTTTTTTTTTTTATTCACATGACTCTACTTGCAAAAAAAGGTCTTTCTGTTGCAGTTTTGCGTAATATATCAATTTTGCAATGCCCAAAAAACCACCTCTCGCCAGCATAAAAACTTTTAATTGAAAAACGAGAGTTTTGACATTTTTCCATTCGGTAAACTTTTATGTGCAAGTTATATTTGCAATACTTGAGTCAATAGAAAAGCGACTACAGGTGGGTTGGCTTGGTTTTTAGGTGTGTGTATTGCTTTATTCTCATCAAGAGAAGGCGTGGTGGAGTGAGGACAGCTGTGGTGGGGGTGATACATGAAGGGTTTGGAGGAGGAACATAACACCCCAAATAGAGACGATGAGGAAGTAGGGAAAAGATAAGTCAGGGTTCTCAAGGGAGTCACAGAAGATCAGCCTGTGCTTGGTGAGTTCATGTCTGTTGGCTAGGGAATGGGATTCTCTCTAACCTTGGGAGACCACAGATCTGTGTAAGTTTGATTAATGTTCATGAAATGATTGAGTCATTCATTCATTTTCTATACCCGCTTTATCCTCACTAGGGTCACGGGGGTCGCATGGAGCCTATTCCAGCTACTTA
>JAQQZY010000015.1:7261943-7281199 GCA_030068375.1 Ostorhinchus rueppellii
GTCCTGACCTCCGTGCCTCAGTGTCCATCCCGGCTTCTGAACCACCGTCTGCTCCTCGACCTAGCCCCCGGCCTGCCTCGCATTACCCCGGACGGCACCAGACCCCGTAACGTCCCCGACCAAGCCTCCAGCCCGCTCTACGTTGTCCCGGACGGCACCAGACCCTGGAACGCCCCCAACCAAGCCCCCAGCCTCTCCCCAGACTCAGTCGAGTACCGACTCTGGTCCAGATCCAAAGCCCTGTTCCCCTTGCCCCTTAGACCACTCTGTGTTCCTCCTGCTCTCTGGGGTTTGGATTCCATTGACTCAGGTCAGGTCTCCCTCCGGAGACGAAGGTTAACCAGTCCATTGTACTTTGCCTTGAACTGTTGAACTGTGTATTAATTGAAAACTGTTCAGTAAAATCTAAGACTTTGATCTCTACTTGTTGGTCTTGTGCCTGGGTTCATTCCTGGTTTGTGATACCCAGACCCCTGTTAGAAAATTCAATGTATCCCAATACTTTTGTCCATGTAGTGTATGACTTAGGTAGTTATGTTATGAGGCTAATGATATATTAGTGCGTCACAATGTTTCTAAAACAGACATTTGTTGTAAGTGCAGTTATCCTGTGGGATGGTTGTGCCGTCTTTGGTTGTGAGACCGAGACAACAGCCCTATGTGGACGTGTGTCACAGTGTGATATACTGTAAACCCTCTGAAGATAAAGTTGAATTTTTTTCTTATGTTTGGTCTACAATAGCCCGGAGTCACACAGCGTACACTCAGTTTACCCTCACACGATGCTTTGATGTTGGTGTTTCTGTTTATTAGGACAGTGCTATTTCTCTCAACAGCTTTCTTATTGCTACTCTGATTGTTTAAGAGCATTCCTTAAATTCCACACTATTTTGTGCCATGTGTCTGCTTGTAACCAGGAACAATCCCATTATTATGTCTGAGGGAGGGTGTCATGAAAGTTAAGTACTCTCCTCTTGTGATGAATAAGAGCATTAAATTACAAAGGCTATTAGTCAAAAATGTTTCCTATATTTAAGCCTTGCATCTTTTGACAGAAAAATGCATTTATTGTGAATATTGCCCTACTTATCAGTGGGGGTTCAGTTCGGATTTTCTTGGTTTCTGTCTTGTTCATAATAATCCAATATTTGGACAGTTCCACCTAAATCGACACTGGGATACGACACAAATGGAAATGCACATATAATGCATGAAAACACACAGCGTGGACAGGCTGTGAGACAGAAGGAAACACCTGAACATGCACACAGAGACGAGGTGAATGCAGCTGTTTATCCACTTACCTCCGCAGTGTTGGTCCTTATCAAAGCCAGATGCAGGGAGAATGACTGCAGAGAGGAGAGGAACACAGGGTCAGACACACACACACATGCAGCACACACACGTACACGCACACACACACACAGGACAACAACACCACAGGGGGGTGACACATGAACAAACAAAAAACACTGAATGACAAATTGAAATGTCGTTCAAATGTTGCAGCAGTGGTTCCACTGAGACTCTGGGACGTTTTTTTTGTTGTTTTTTTTTGCATCAGCGGAGGCAATAACTTTCTGGAGAAAAAGTGTGTGTTTGAGTGAAGCAACAGCTCTCCTTCGTTTCTGGCAGAGACACACATCAGTAGGACAGTCATTTACAGCTACAACACGTCCTGTCCCTCGCAAATTTTCCAACGAAAGTGGAAGGGAGCAAGAGGGGTTGACGCGTGCGTGAGTGGTTTTAATTACAGCGTCACATTTACAAATCATTTTTTCCAATTTGTTACGTTTTTTTTTTCAGCTTTCTTGCCACCCCCCACCCCCTCCTCTGTGACTGACCTTAACAAATCCATCCATCGCCTCGCTGAAATTTGCAATAAAATTAGCTGCGGTTTGGTGTTATGACAACCCATTAATATTAATCGTTCTGGTCCGGCCTCATTTGGGATTCTGAGTGTGAGGAGGCCAATGCTGACAGGCCATGAAAGATCAGTTCAAGAGAAACTTTTCCAGATCGTCATCGGCATAACAAGGTGCACCTGTGGGCCGGCGGGGTCAGTCGATAACTTGTTGGATTCGTATGGACTTAATTATGGCCAATTAATGGAAGTAGATGAGTTTAGTGCTCAGAAGATGTCAGATACACACACACACACACACACACACACAGAAGACAGTGGTGTTTATGGAGAATGAGGATGAGGGCTGTTGATGCTGAATATGATGTGGTATAAAGTAAGCTAAACGTGTAATTTTAAAGCGGACTCAATACATTTTCATCCAACCAGGTTCACGGTTTTGCTAGCTGGAAAGCAGAACCACTTCAACAGCAAGTTAGTTGCATTCTGTTCTCCATGTTCAACCTATAATTCTAGTCAATGGTGTTTTACAGTATTTAAATTTTTCTTTTAAATCGTCTTATGTTTTTGTAAAATAGATTTTTGGTGATGTGTTTGTAGATGTTTATTGCTGTGTTTACGGTGTTTCATGCTGAACATCGTAATCATATTTTAAACCAGTTTTAACTACCAATTTACTTGAAATGATTTCAAACCATAATCTAACGCTAATTTTAAACAAATAAATATTATAGTTAAACCTCGGTTTGATCTAAACATTTCTCTTTTCTTTCTATTGCTCCATTAATGCGGCTAATGATGCTAGGCTAACTGTTGAGCTACTTACCTAGCAAACAATGCAATGTTCAATTTAGTGTTACTCAGTTCGAAGGTTTCTTCTTTCTTTTATACTTACTAGGCCCCAACAGCAGGTATATTAACTCGTTATTTAATTGGTCATTTTAATTTGTTCAAGCTAGCACCTCCTTAACACTTAAACTGCATTAATTAAATTTTCCATCAAAAAAGGTATAGTTCACAACTTTAGCTAGTCATTTTAAACCAAGTTTTGTTAAACTCTAGATTAATCTTAGATTCAACTAAGCCTGCCTCTGAACCATGTTAAAAATCAGTCCTTTCACCTTCACATGTTATCTTTGTTGGTAACCCATATCAATAAATTCAGAGAGAAAGACAAGACCTGCAGGTACGACTGAGATTAGAGTCCCAAGCACAACTCTGCTAAAGCGACGTCACATTTCAAGGATCGACTGACTGTCTTTTTCAACCCGTTCAAGTGAATTCACTAAGGTCCGCCCAGGTTCAGAGTGCGTCCAAGAGCTCGCCGACTCACCAGGTATTTCATTGCAGTCTCTGCGCTGAGTGCTGTTCCCCACACAGGGGGTGTTACCCTGAGCGCCGCACACCCGACTCCTCATCTGTAAGCCTGAATCATCACAGGCCGACCACAGCGACCAGGCCATCCAGCCACCTAAACACAGAAAAGAACAGACAATCAATGCAGACCCAGACAACCGCGAGGCCACGTCAAACTCTGATGGCCTGGAAACCAAGCGCGCCCACCCAAGCTGCTGCCAACAACCCGACCCGACCCGACCCGGGCCGGCCAGACAGAACAAACGCAACAGAAAGTGTTTGTGATGTAAACAGGATTGGAAGAGTAAACCTGTGGAGAGTTTGTTTAGTGCATAGCGGAGAGGTTTGTCTCCTGAGCCAAGCTTTAGTGCCGTTTCCCCACAGCAGGCGACCGAGTAGTAAACAAAAGCCCCTACCCAAGAGGAAAGAGAAAATTCCCAACTCCCAGCCCCTCCCTTAGAGCCGTGCACTTGCTGCCCTCTTTCACCCTACGTCTGAAAAGCAACGGAGTGGAGGGACCACAAGCTACTGCAATGAAAGGCTGCTGAAAGAACGAGATTGTTATTCACAGAGCTTTCATGTGTGCAGTTTTGGCAGAGGGGCCCCGAACAGTGCAGAGGACAGACCTCTTTTACCTTTCCTATCAGTCTGGTGTTCACCGACATTCTGCTGTGTCTCCACCAGCTGTTCCATTCGTGCAGCACAACCATCTAGACACACAAAACACACCCGCCTCCTCAAACATCTTTAATAACCACACGTCACTACAGCCCTCTGTAATTGCTTCATTTATTTCCATTTATTTGTGCCACACGCAAGATCGTACGGGAGAGTCAAAGGAACGGCGTCAGGCCCGAGGCTCCTTGTTAGTATTCCGTCCCCACAGTCCGTCCTGCTGTCCTCCATTACCGCCGGAGACTTTAATCAAATGACCTGCGACAGGGGCATCAAATATCCCTGTGACTGACAGCCCAGCTTGCCTCCAATTAGGCATGCAGAGAGGATGTCGGCAGCAAGAGGGACCCCGATAGATGACCGACGTCGTGCCTGTCAATAAATAAACAGACGCCGAAAACAGATCGGGGGTCGCAGAGGTTGTCAGCAGACGCCCAATCAGCACCCAACAGGATGACTTATTCCACGTCAAACAGGAAAATATAAACCTGACAGACATGAAACAGATTAGCATCCTGAGCAAAGGGAGGGAAAAATCCAGAAAGGCATTTACCTTCCTTTGTGTTTAATTGCGAGGGAGGTCGATTGTACGCCTTCCCCTCCCCATGAATGACAGTTGGACTAATTCAAAATGAAACGCAGCTGAGGAAAACAAGCAGGAAAAAACGATTTAATTCTGTGCAACAAGACACAGATACAGAACAATGAATATTTGTCTGGGCTGTTGGTTTTTTTTTTTTCGTTTTCTGACAAAATGAAAAACGAAGAGATTAAAAAAAAAAAATCACAATATGGCGGCCAAAAATGTTGAGAGCTGTTTGATATTAAAGTGCTGCTAGAATCAGACTCAGCCTGAAACCTTATTACGAGATCTGATGCTGGAGTTTTTTCCCCTGTTGGATTAGCAGGCAGATCTCATAAATATTTCAGTGCCCTTGTGGGAGCAGATTGGAAGTAGAGGTGGAGGTGAAAACATGCATGAGACATTGTCATACATCTTCCATCTCATCATCAAGTGGTGGGAGACTTTGGGGGCGGTGAGGTTACCCTCCAAATAAGAAAAATAACCATCATTATAACACCTCATTTCCCTCTTGATATGATTTGATAAACAACCACATGCTTTTCTTTTACTTCATGTGTTTTTTGTTTCAGGATAGGCATTATTAAGATTGTGTATAATGCAAAATCTGTGATAAGAATTATACTGTTGAGAATAATTACGTTGTAATATGATGACAGATGTGGGACAATATCAACAAAATGCCTGCCATAAAAAAAAGGTAGCAGAGGCTTTCCTTTTCCTTTCTTTGCATGTTTTACCCAGATGGGACCTTACCTCAAATAACAGACATCTGAAAAGACACTTTGCTTTAGAAATTTGAGTCATGTTATTATTTTAAGCAATTCTTCAGTACAATGAAAATAGTCCTCACTTACATTGTAAGTTAGTTGAAGGAGAAATGCCAGAAAACTTTAGTTACAAAACCTTGGCAAGTAAAGCTGAACTAAACTGTGAATACAACAGAGTCAGGAATTTGATTTATTTTTGGGTAAATTCAGTTTTTTGCTGTAAGAGATCCGAATGTTTGCTTTATATAATGAATATGAATGTGTACTTAATATACACATATTGTTGCGTTATGTAACATTTCCATATAATAAATGTGACGATGCAGGTGGATCTTTTTTTAGGCTTTTCCGGGGGGTTGCCATGGTGCTTGAGTTTGCAGCCCAGCAGGAAGCAACATGCTGGTAGGACGGTCTGTTTTCTCAGCATGACTCTGTTCATCTTTCCATATATGCACGACCTAATTTATACATTCGAGGAAGATGACAGTGGAAATTAAGCAACAGAGACAAGATGAAAAAAAAAAAAAAAACAGGATGAATGAGATGATTGCATGCATGGACACTGCACAGCAGCGGTATGACGACACGAGCCGGCTCCAGCTCCATGTAGAAGTATGACCTTACCGTCGCAGGTGTGTGTGTTACACAGGGCCTCCTCGGTGTGAAGTCCAATGCAGATGTCTCCCCCGTTAGCCGGTGCAGGACTGTTACAGGAGCGAGTGCGTTGGTAATGACCACCGCCGCAACCCACTGAGCACTGAGACCACGATGACCAGCAGGACCACGTGCCTTTCACTGCAACACAGGTCACAGTAGAAAATCAGATAAAGGTTCCATGATGGTTCCATATTACTGTTAGCTATACCTGCAGAAAGTGTCCTGTTCCCAACCATGAAAGCCAGTTTTGTACATTTACTACAGCAACATTCCAATAAAATGTCAAGCAAAATTGAACCAAGCTTCAAAAACAGCAAAACGACCAAGTGAATAATGTCCATTTCTATGAACTGGTTTGAATGAATCAAATAGACTTTGTGCGTTATGGGCTATGCTGGGTACTTGCTCTTTATTCAAATAAAAATGCCAGACTTTTTCAAAACTGCTATTTCCTCAAGACCTTGACTTGATGTACTTTGTACTTCCGTACGTACTTTTTTGGCTGACACTGTGCCTGTTGTGTGTAGTAGAAACGTTCATTTTAATTAATATATGAATGAATGAATAAATGAATGAATGAATGCATAGTTCACACTAAATTATGTTTTACTGACAGAAATATGTTCAAAACCTATGAAAACCACAAAAATGTATGGATATAACACAGTCAAGTGTCTCTAGAATAATTCCAGTACCAACCGGTTAGTGAAATTACATCCAGTTTTTTATAAGCTTTCCTCATGGATTTCTTATCTACAAGATCATGTGTCTTTGAGCTGACACTAAAATTTAACTATGAGAGAAACTTTTCCCATACGAGAGTTTTACACAAAATTCCAGACTTTTCAAGGTCTGGAAAACTGTTTCAAAATTGCAAAATTGGAGGATGGTCCTGCTGTTTTCCATTTATAAAGGACATTTGGTTTAGACTACAGTTCCCACTCCACCTGTTTCAGGAACCAAATTTACTGTTAATTTTTTCCAACATTTCCAAACTACACATTAAATGCATTCATATTTCATTCTGTTGACTTGGGTTTCAACAGTTACAGTCACCACAGTTACATTCACACTAATATTCCTCTGCTACAGAGATGTTCCAGATAGAGTAAGGACCATGTAAACAACATGTTCTGTTGAATACTCAGATACAGGTCGTATTCTGAAAGTAGTGATTTCCAGTTGAGCTGTACATGGGTTTTCACTCCTCGTGCCGAAGGGGTATTGTAGTCATTTTATCATCTATCTGTCTGTCCATTCTGGCCGAGGGGTAGTAGTGCACAGCATGTTATGTTTGGAATATGTATCTCATTTGCCTTTCCCATTTTTTGACTCATAGCTTCCAGTGTGTTTTTGGTCAGCTCTGTGGTGACTAGCTTATGCTTTTAAGGCTGTAATTAGAAATGGATTGCTGAATGAAAAGCCTGAAGTTCTGGTCAGAAAGACCAGAGAGACATCTCAATACAAAATACAAAATGAAATATGCAGAAAAAGTTTTCCACAGGCTGCGAACTATGTGAATCCATCATTTGTTCCCTCAACTGCCTTCATGGCAATATTGGTGTTGTGATATTTGTATATAATATCCAAAAGCCTGCTAATATCCAAGACTTTCATAATGTTTAAAAGTTTTTCCTTAAGACTTTTCTTTAGGTTTGTGTCCATTGTACAGACCGGACTTACCAACTGTGGTAAAAACCTCAGAGGAGATGCGTATTCTCAATGTCCTGTATAGTTGTCAAACTCTCCTAAAACATACTACTTAGAATATGCTACACCCAGAATAAAGGCTAAACTAGGATTCGGATGACCTCTATTTAATGACACATAATGATGTTGAACCTAGACCTGACCAAATGAACCAACCTCACATCATAACACTGCCCCCATAGGTTTGTACTGAAGACACTAGGCATGATGGGTAATCACTTTATTCTCCTCTCTTCTCACCTTGGTACATCCATTACTCTGGAACAGGGTCAGTCTGGACTCATCAGATCACATGACCCTTTTCCAATGAAACAGTCTAATCTTTATGCTTCTATCAAATAGATGTTATTTCAGAAATGAAAAGCTACTCGCTGCATCGGTGAAAGGATTAGGGTTTTGGTGTAGCAGTGCACTTTTGTGATATTATTAATATGAATGTTCACGCTGTACACATAATTAGACACTACAAACAATGCAAAAATGCAAGGGGGTAAACTTTGTGTACTTGTGGCCCCCAGTGGCCACGAGCACCAGGAAGATGAATCACTCCATTTCCATACCTCAGCACACAGGAGTATACTGCCCCTTTTTAGATCCCAGCTGTGGGCGCTTGTCTCAATAAAACAATATGTGTATAAACTCGTGTGTTTTTGTCAGCCCCTCCTCCAGTAGATTCTGGCCAAAAACTCTGTGTTCTACCGCTGTGATAAATGTTTCCCTGGGTTCTTCCATCTCCCTAATCATATCCTACTTTGTCTTTACCGTGTCCTGTCTCACTGTTGCATTGATTCATTCTTCCCATGGGGACCGTTAATGTTTCATCTGATCTAATCAGAACAGCGTGACTGACTAATTGACTGGCTGGTTGACTGGTTGACTGGCTGATGTCTGTCTGACTGGAAGAGAGAGAGAGAGAGAGAGAGAGAGAGAGAGAGAGAGAGAGAGAGAGAGAGAGACGGCGTTGCCAGGTAACATCACAGTGCTGCAGAAAACTCCATTAGCTGAGTGGATTAGTGTGACGCTGAGAGGGAAGCAGGCTGTGACCACTTAACTCGGACTAGCTCTCCCAGGCAGTCACGGCTCTGCCTGACTGACTCTCCGACCAAGTCACTGTTTACCTGATTGAATGGCTGAGTGTCGGATTCCCTGAGTGTCTGACTGCTGACCTGACTGGCAAACAGGTCTGTGACTTTCACTGTCCTCCAGTGTTCTTCTGCACTGAGTTATTAAAGGTCAGTCCTGGGAGATGTGCTCTTCTTCACCTACATGTTTTCATTTAGCGTCTTACATGCACTACAACTCAAATATGAACTGCAATGATGGAAAAATAAGAGTTTACTTTGAATCAGACTTAAATCGCAAGAGGTACAACATGGGAGCTGGGTGTAAACACTGTAAGACATAAGAATTTAAAGGAAAAACATTCAGGTTTTACATTTAGATGTAGTCAGTGGTAGAATTCAGACCATGGAACAGCTTAAAGAGTAAGGGATGCACCGATCCGACTCTTTCAGTTCCGATGCTGATACCGATGCTGGGGCCTTGCATATCAGTTGATACCTGATAACGATCTGATATGATTGTTAATTTAAGAAGCTACAAGCCTTACCTGGTGTGGTCAGGCTGAAATACCTCTGTTGTGAATAATTTGTTTGAATTTAGAGAAAACCAGGCAATTCATGTTGGTTTACGTTCATATTAAAAGGATGCATTATACATTTATTTTCAGATATTTCAGTTGATTGTTAAAGGAGTGTGTTAGAAGAATCTCCGAAAAGAGGAGGTGGAGTCACTGAGTTCAGGAACCAATATGAAGGAGCCAAATACATACAGCAAGGTGCAGCAGTTGACTGACTAACACTGGGAAGTCTAAACTGTAATATAGAACATGGATACACACCCATTGGTCCACATGTCAAACATACTAAGGTGTTCCAAGCACATTGGTTCACATATCAAAACATATTAACACGGTTCAAGCTCATTGGTACACATGTACTGAACTGGTATTGTACTTCCTGTGCTCTACTGTACTTCCTGTGCTCCCCCTCCCATCTACCCTATGGCCTGTTTACCCAAGGAAAGCAGACTATCCTGGCTCCAGCCTGGATGGAGCCAGGCAGATAGACTGTCCTCTCTAAGTAGAAACATATATGACAAGTCACAAAGTTTTCATCCATGACCCTTATTCTAGATCCTTAGTATTTACATAGTATTCAGAGAAATGATCCAATACCATATGATCTAATACCATATTTTTCTAACAGAATGATATTTAGCTTTTTTTTTTTTTTTTTTTTTTAATGGAATTATGCATTTTCAAACTTTTCCCTGTGGTCTACATAAACAGTAAATGCTCTGCTTGGGTCTGAATTCTTCATTAATTCAACTCCACAGGTCCGTCTTCAACCTGATTTCTGACTAATGACACTAGAAAGGTCATTTTGAGTGCTGGCCCTTTAAATGCATGAGACTCTTCTTGCCCCACCCCCTCCAGGTTCTTGGCTGAGCTGCTCTGTCCTGTTCAACCAATAACTGAATATGTTAGGAAATTGGCTTGAAGTTTTAGACGTATTTTCAGTTTTTACTACATACAACTGCTGCTGCTGATGAACAATTATGTCGAACTCGCAGAAATGTTTGTCAGAAGTCTGGACCTTATATGTGCAAATATAATGACATAACTCGTTATAAACGTAACAAATTAAGAAAGAATTAAAACAGGTTGTAGAAATCCACTCGATTTTTGCCAAAATGAATACAAAGATAGTTTTGTAGCACCTGGAGGGTTCAAATTGTATAAACTATTAGGGTCCAAATACACAAATAAATGAACCAAAGAATAACAAAAGTGGGTTTAGCAAAGTATGACCAAAGAGAGTCTTAACAAAGCCAATAATAAAGAGAAAACTCTTTAATTTAAGTAATTTCAAGACGTGCTTTTATTTTGAAGTCTGTCAAAACACAAAGTACCTTTAGATTGTGTTGATAAAACTAAAAAAGTTAACACTTTCAAGATACCAAGTGCCAGTTACCTGTTTGTGTTCTGTAAGCTGCAGCATGTTTTAGAATAAATGCTCAGTTTGAGAAGAAAACTGTCTAGTCATTAAATGTCGAAACTCCAGCTACACTACAACCTCTAAATCACAGACCCCTTCGTCCGCTCTGTGTTGCCTGTCTGTGTTTGCAACAATTCCACTTAACTTTCAGCATGCATGTAGCCTGTATTGCAAAAATTTAAAGGAGAAGAATCAGTATTACGGATCAGTTGCTTTTACAGATCCCAGATCCAGCTAAAATGTTAATATCGGGGGTTGATATCTGATCCTACTATTTGATTGGTGCAACCTTATTATGGAGTGCTGTTGACTTTTGCATATTTCCTGTTCCTGTGAGAATGGAAATCTAGAATGGTATCCCCAACCCAACCTTCAAAATAAGCCAGTCTGCTTTCATAGGTCAAGTCCATGAGCCATAATGACTTGTGATCAAACATGGTTTATTAGGAAACTACTGGTATCTGGTTTAAGACTACTTAGAACAGAATTTAATGCCAAATCCACAGCCATACTGGCAAAAATTTGTGACTCCTTGAATTTAGGAAAATGTATTTATTTACTCCAATGCCTTGATTCCCACCGTTCAGTCACTTCTCACTGGGGGCTGCAAAGTTAGCGATAACTGGTTCCTAATTTCAATATAAATTGTTGGGTTGGAACAAGTGGAACTGAGTAACAGATCCCAGATCCTGATTCTTCTGATTAGAAGAATCAGAATAGCATTACACGTATTTCAGAGCAACGAAATTACATTCCAGATTACAACCAATCAAGATCACATAAACACAAGACATAAACATGGGGAACAGCTGTAACTGATGATTCGCAATGAATGCGCCCCGTTTTCGCAGATGTGAGAGGGGAAACAACAGGGGTTCGAGGTGAGAAAAAAAGACAAATACTCTAGTAGTCATACTCTACGTGTTGGTATATTACTTCCTCTGGAGCTTAGACATAGATACATTTAGACACAAAACAGCCAACAAGTTTATGGCAACACAACTCAAGACCTACCATATCACATTTAATAACTTTTAAAGAGTTTTTTTTGAAAGTATTTAATGCACATTTGTAAATTCAAGACCTTTAAGACTAATTAAGACCCTGTAGGAACCCTGTATCCTGTAAAAGCACGACTTGTCTCCTTCTGTCTGTATGGACAGCTGTTTTCATGTCAGCTTGTTGTCTAGGTTTACAGATAACACACATCTCTCTTATAAAGTTCTTTTTTTTAGGCCAGGTATAGGATTTCCTGTAATCAAACTCTGGGTGATTGACTTCCTGACTGCCTGCCCTGTCCGACTTTAACTCAGCATCTCACTATTCATTCCAATCTCCACTTCGATCTCCATCGCCTCCATCCTACTCATCATCAATTACTATTTCACACTCATTCTCTCTTTGTCTCTTGGCCTTGTCCTTCTCACCTGCATGTCTGCCCGGGACAGCAACGGCGAAACCAGCTGTACACGTGACAGCAATGAAAAAAAGCTTGCTGATCGTCTACCTACCGGCAGATGATAACCAAGGTCACATCACGGGGGCTTCTCTGGGTCACACATGTCAGCTGCTAAGCTAACCGCTACGGGTTTCATGTGGGTACGAACAACTGACAGTTAAATACACTGCGGGAATTTGATCAGCCCTCGCACCGACTAGCCATAAATCATTGTTTCACAAGGTACTAGTCATGAATATTTAAGCTGAGCTCTTAACGGGACCATTTTTTTAACACTATGTATGTGTGTGTGTGTGTGCTTATTGCCTGTGCTCAGTCAAGTTTAATAAGTGTAGGCTGTCAGGGCAGCTGCAGCCTGTGGTCAGCAGAGTTCTAGGTCAGCTGATTATGGTTTGATGAGGAGTTTGAAATAGATAACTTCATTTGTCCAAGGACTCTCACTGCACTGCTGCTACTGCTGGTAACCATTAGCTAATGAAGCTAATGATCCACTCAGCATGATTTTACTACTACCATTGACCTCTCCCTGTCTCCCTCTCTCAGTGTCTCTCTCTTTATTTCTGTCTCTGAAATGTGCACATCTTTTCTTTATTATCTCATAATACTCCCAACAACTTAAAAAGACCACAAGCCAAGTTTATCACCACTGTGCTTCAGTGTTTGTGACCTTCTTACATTCAAATGGTTGTAAAAGAAGAACTTGATCCTTAAGGACATAATAGAAATGATCATTTAATGTACGATGAGCTGTGCTAGGCAGACTTTCAATCAGATTAAGGTGTTTGACGTTGAGGCGATGGGAAAAATTTAAGAGAAATCATCTGTTAGACTGAAAGAGTCTCTTACCAGTCTGCAGAAAACCCATCATATTTTTCCATTAAACTCCAAGTTCCAATTAATGTTTGCCATTTAGAAGTTGACATAAAGGTCAGTTACAACACCTACCAGACTTCTTAGCTACTATACAAGGATGTGACCAGAGATACAAGTTTATGAAAGAAGCTTAAAAAACCTGCATCTGCTTGAATTTTCAACCTCGCGGTACTCAAAACTTGTGTTTTGTCCTTCAAGAAACAAGGACGTTGTTCATCAGAGTTTACTGCAACTCAAAACACTGAGCCTTGAAGGTAGGACAGTTTGGTCTTCTAAGTGAAAAGGGGTCTAGCAAATCATTATGCAAAAACACTGCATTATACTTTAAGTCAACATGATGCAGTACCTTGTTATATAATAACTGGATTTACTGATAATCTGTTACGTTTAAATGTTGTTGTGGTTCATACAAAATCACAGCATTTTAACTTTTGTAGCGGATAAAGCTTTTACAAAGTGCTGTCAAAACACCATTCTTTACTTGAAAGTTTGACACCAAGTCCCTGAGTTTGGTTGAATTGAAGACCTTGGTGTTCAATTCAATTCAAGTTGAGCAAATAAACATGTTGTATTTGTTTAGCTAAGTCCGCCGTATCAATATTTTTAACAGACTTTTTTTGGGACTTCAGTACTTTTCGCACCAAGGTCTTCAGTTTGTAAGACAAATGTAATACAAAGCTGCTGTTTTCCTGTTACTGCTTGTATGTGGTTGTTATAATGGTCAGATTCAGTTGTGACCTTGGTCTGATGTTTTCACTTGTGTTTTACTATCTTTGCCACAATTTTGGCACAAATTCCTCTAATTTCCCAAATTCCCATTTATTCATCTGTCATATCTTTGTCAGAACTCCTGTCATACTTTTCTCATTTACCACATACTTGTATAGTGTTAGCATCTCATCAGTATCACGATATAAACAGGGGTGTCAAACAAATGGCCTGTGGGTCCAAACTGGCCCATCAAAGGTCCCAATTCAGGGGTAAATTTGCGAAGTACAAAAATTACACTGAAGACATAAACAGTCCGGGGTGTTGAACTAATTTCAAGTAGGTCAGACCAGTAAAATAATAGTAGATTAACCTATAAATAATGACAACTCTAAAGTCCAAATTCTATAGTTGAATTAATTGTGAAATATTTGTGCCTTTGTAGATCGACTGTGATCTGTAATAACATTTTTTGTGAAAGTAAATAGTTTGGAAATGTAAAAATTCTCATAATATAACTGACACTAAAACAAAGAGAAAAATGTAATTTATTGGTAATTATGCTATTATTTTACTCTTCTGGCCCATTTGAGATCAAAGGGTTTGTCTCCTTTCTGTACCTACCTGACTCGCTTCCATAGACTTACTAAGAAATCGTTAAATTGCAGTTTCATCAACTTCTATTTCATTTGTGGATGTAATACTTAATTAAATAGAGACTTTAATGCGTATCCAGCTCCACTGAATGACCCAACATGACCTTTGACCTGAACTCATTTGAATATCATGTTGGAAAATACAGCAAAATCTTTTCCTTTGACTTTTAAAATCTAAAAGAATATTCTTGCCCACCTTGAAGATTCTATTGTTTGAAATATGTTAAACACATTATATTTATATATAAAATGTCAGTTTAGACTCTACAAGGAGGGCAAGATGTTCAATTTGAAGAAGGTTTTAAAACTGTACATTCCAAAGAGATGTGAATGGAACATCTCAACTGATCACCTAAAAGCATCTTAAAGAAAAAGAAAAATAATATAGTTTTGCTGCTTAATAAATGTAAAATCTACTTTTTGTTACCATATATGGTCTTATTTCTTAGTGTTACAGACATTATCAGGCTAAAAGGGATCCATTTCGGAGATGCTTCATATTTCTGTTTTGCTTCAGCAACTGAGTCATGCATCACTGAACATGGTCCAAAATGATTTTCTAGACATAATTATGCATTTTACTGAGCCAGACACAGCTGTTTATAAAATAAATCCAAAGTGGGCAAAACACATAGTCTATCAGAACGTGTCTGTGGACTGAATGTGGCCCCTCAACTAAAATAAGTTTGAGTCTCCTCCCATATAAAACTTTCTGAGGAATCTTTGGAATTTGCATAAATATAAACGTTTTTGCTGAATTAAGTCAGTGTGATTGCTGTCAGGTGGTATGAGCAGAGAATGTTCCCACTTCTCTGTAATGCACCATATTATAGCAACATGTAATAACCATAACAATAATCATTTATTACAAAATATGGGGGTATTTGTTACTTACTGTATTCAAGCTGTGTATTAAAAAATAGGGCAGATTATTATGATTATAATTAGGGATGTCCCAAACCGATCTAAAGATTGGTATCATCTGGTGATCTGGCATTTTTTCAAAGCTCAAATTGGATCGGATTTAGTCACAAGATTGGGCTGATTCTCCATGGGGGTGATGGGTGGTGGTGGTGGTGGTGGTGTGTGTGTGTGTGTGTGTGTGTGTGTGTAGGGGGGGTTAAACAAACATCCTGCCCCCTAAAATTAAGGTAAGGAAAAGGAAAAATAGCTGCAGCGGGAGGAATAAAGTTAGTAAAGCATCTATAACTTTCACTTTAAGGTCCGGTACTGATGCACAAGATGGTTTTTTTCAACCTGTGGGGCTTTTGTGGAATTATTTGACCCGACCCAACCTGCCCCACAAATAAACTGACATTCTTTTGACCTGCTCCAACTAAATCCCGTAACTCGCTGATCTGTGCATTACTAACGCATGGCACGGAACACACTCCCATATAACTGAACAGACCTGTCCATAGACACGCTACAGCAGTGGTAAACATATGGCCTGCAGCCCAAAACTGGCCTGTCAAAGGTTCTAATTTGGACCACAGTATGAATGTGCTTGTTTTAGTTCAGGTTCCACATTCATCTCAATTGTGATCTCAAGTAAAATAATAGGATAATAAACTATAAATAATGACTCCAAATTTAAATCAAAATTTAATTGTAAAAAGTCGGTATCGGCTCGGTATCAGATCGGAATCGGCAAAACTAATCCTAAAAAAAATCTGTTTGGATCAGAAGCAACAAAAATCCACATTGACACCCCACTAATTATACTGTAGGTGTTATTACATAGTCATGTGTTACATTTGGTTCAGAGTGATACTATACTGTGTTTGTGACATAATAGTGTGGACACGTCTCCACTCACCGGGACAGGCCTGGACGTTACAGTCCTGGTACTCGACTGGAGATCCCCGACAGGCGACTGGCGCGCTCTTCCCCTCTGGTCCGGCACATGTTCGCCGTCGGGTACGGTATCCTTTGGCGCAACTCTGGGAACAGCTCGACCAGGTCTCCCATGACGACCAGCCAGTGCCTGCGACTCTGACCACCGGCGTCTTTAAGAGCTCCTCAACCAGGGCTGAGGAAACACCGGCGTGAATAGATCAAAGTCAGGGATTCAACGTGATCGGACATGTTAAATGTGAAGCGTGCTGGTTCTGTGAGAGGGAAGTCAGACTGTTTGAATGCCTTTGCCAGCGGGCAGATTTCTCCCTTTGTCCTTCCAGAATGTGCCTGTGTCTCTTTTATGCATCCCACAGTTCCCTGCTGTCAGTATTTCATCAGTTTGTCAGAGTCGATGCAACCCCCAGGTGGCTGACAGGGGGAGACAGGTAATCGATTCAGAGGAGGGGGGCATGAAAACGCCACCAGTGGAGAGCAGCCGACTGTGACCCTGTGTAGCGCTGCCTCTCTCTGTCAGTGTGTACAGTACGTGGGAGTGTTGGACTGTGACCCTGTCGCTGACAACATGTAGGGGAGCTAACAGCTCTAACAGGAGGGCCCTTTCACCATGTCATGCTACTGCTGGGAGAAATTTTGGTACGCCTCTGCCTTCACACTGTGTTCAGACGGATGTATGGAAGTTGTTCAGGGTGTGTTTAAACACCGCTGAATACAGACCTTCACTTTTAACCTTTTCAAACATTAACCCATAAAGACCCAAACATACTGATCTAAAATGTTTAATATCTGCTGATCCACTAATCCTATTAATACATGTAAATAATTGGTGTAAAATGCAGATTATCATCTTTTCATGGTCATCAGGTATGATCCATTTGGATGTTCAGAGACTCCATAGTTACCATGGAAACACTGTCATCTTCTACAACATGGATTCACCAGTAAAACCCATAGAGTTGGATCAATGACAGTGGATGGAGATACTGGGTTTATGTTCAGTTAATGATATGCTTTGTTGGAAACAGTCCCTTTTTCTTCAGTTTTCTCTATTTCTTCTGTAATAACCCTCGACTTTTAATCTGAGCTTTTATGAACATATACATGATCAGTAAATTAAATATAGAAAAATACCTGACTTTCACTGAAAAAAAACAAAAAAACAAAACTGAAACACAAAGGATAAATCATTTAAATTCTATATTTAAATAAATATTTCCATAAATACCAAATTTCTTAATTGTCTCTTATATTTTTAATTTTCACTCATTTGTGGTTTTTCTACTCGTCATTATCTGCACTTGCTTGGTGTGTGTAACTGCTGTTAACTGTGAAATGTCCACACGGTGGGATAAATGAAGTCACATCTTATCTTATCTTATCTTATCTTATCTTATCTTATCTTATCTTATCTTATCTTATCTTATCTTATCTTATCTTATCATAACAAATACTGAAAATCACTAAAGAAAGGTTAAGTAGAGCGAAGAATTATTTTGGGAACTGTTACAGTAGTATTGAGTCTTTATGGATTAATCTAAAAAATTAGATAATTCTGCTCAGAAGGTTACACGGAAGTTTTCTTTTTTCAATCAGAAAACAGACTCATTTCACCTTCAGGGAAAATCAATGTACATGATTTAAGTATGTTTGCACTTACTGTAAAGTTCACAAATTTAGAAACTATGCCACTAAGTTGAATTTTAGTTTCTGGTGCATTCTCTTTCTCATTATTGTGCGCATAAAAATAAGCATAAAATACAATAAGTAATAAAGTCCTTATAAGATGATATAACAGTATTATCTTTTAATGAGTTAATATGTTAACAATAGCATCATAAACATATTCAATGTTAAACTATTAGACATTTATAAATATTTGTAATAAGGATATTAATTAGACTTACTGATGACATTAAGAGGCGTCTTAAGAGTTTGCACCTTTAACTGTAAATATTGAGCATTACAAACACATTAAATAAGATAAGGCATATAACTGGTAAGCGCACGGACAGCTGCTAATAAATGCACAAAGAAGTATATATTCATCTTAATAAAACGTTTAACAACAATCTAATAGAAATATTAGTTTAAAAATCTGTTTCTAAGGCCATTAAAGTGTAAAATGAAACTCGTTACTTTTCTCAAACCATTTAACTGTTTACAGGTTCTTCCATAATTTTAATTTGTATCTTGTAAGGATTTATCTACTAAATAATCCCTACAAGAAGTACTTTAATATGCACTGCTATGTAAAACTGCAGTGTTTGATAGTTTTTTATTGTAACTGGGCAAAAATTCCATATTTATCTTTCAGCAGATTGTAACTGAAGTGGTCTGAGACGACATCAGACGTCCGCTGACCCAATTTTTGCAAATCACAGGTTTCTCCAGACAGGTGGGTGGGTGGGGTAACATGATTGACAGTAATAATTACCTGGATGTGGCTCTACTTCCCTTTTCTGTAACAGCATTAGTTGATGCCATGTATATGATGTACATCTACATTACTACCTAGCTGCAGATGGTGTGTGTGTAAGGTGTGCATTTTCAGATTTTGGTCTAACCCTGACTTTAGTTCCTGTAGCTTTCACGTATTTTTTTCTTCCCACAATCAAAACATTTGACTAATGCTGCTTTCACGTGCAGTCGGGAAGATGATCCCTTTCCTGTGTGAATTCAAAATGACCAGTGCATTGTGTTTAGGTGCTTTTGTTGTCAGCAAAATTTTAAAAAGGCTGACACAATTTATCGTGACCTGCTGCAACAGTTTTGGGCGTGTTAATTCATCTGCAACAACCCTTTTTTTTTCATTCACCCCTCTATGAGAGGGTCATATGAACATATATAGAGATGAACAACCAGTCACTCTTACATTCACACCTATTTAGCTTCAACAATTAACCTATTAATGTAGAGAACCCACGCACATGGGCAGAACATGCCTCACAGATAGAAGGTCCTGGGTTCGATTCCCAGGCAGGACCTTGGGACCTTTCTGTGTGGAGTTTGCATGTTCTCCCCATGTCTGC
>JAQQZY010000015.1:7312344-7326654 GCA_030068375.1 Ostorhinchus rueppellii
CTATGGGCAATTTAGATTAGCCCATTAACCTATCAGTGCATGTCTTTGGATTATGGGAGGAAACCGGAGTACCCGGAAAAAACCCACACAGACACGGGGAGAACATGCAAACTCCTACTCGGAGAAATGTTCGTCGGAAGTCTCGACCTTATATGTGCAAATATTGTGACATAACTTGTTATAGATGCATTAAATTAAGCAGGAATTAAAACGGTTTTAGAAATCCACTCAACTTTGGTTTTTGCTCAAGTGAATATAAAAATAACTTTGCAGCACCGGGAGGGTTCGAATTCAAACTGTTGGACCTATTAGGGTCCAAATACATAAATAAATGTACCAAAGACTAATAAAAGTGGGTTTAGATAAAGATGAGCCCTTTCAAGTTTAATGCCACAGGTGCTGGCTTCCATAAAGCCTGGCTCCAACTGACTTCTATTGAACTTCTCTGAAAATTCAGTCAGTATATTTTTTCCAAGAGTCACTCTGGTCTGATCATTTGTAATTGGACATTCATAGAGGTACTGCTGGTAGCCATTTTGTAAATTATTGCTCCTTTAATACAAACAAATAGAGATGGCCCTTGAATACCATGAACTACTGGATGAATTGCCTACTGTGCTGGACTTTTTTTCCCACAAACTCTGTAGCTGCATGTGCTCAACAAATGACATAACCAAGGCACCAACGGATTCACTTCCACTTTTGTTTCATGACATTTATCGAATTATAAAACCCATCCTGTCAGTAATAGCTTCATGAGCTATTGTTACTGTTAATTTGGTGGAGCATTAGGCTATGTTGTCTGTGTGGTAGTCAGTTTACCAGCTAGCCTTCAAAATATTGTGTTTACAGTTTAGATAAATTAAACTGGATGTTACTTTTACTAAATTCAACCATATTTGTTAACATTTAGGAAATCCCTCGCAGATCGTGGTATTTCCGGTAGCATTAGTAATAGTGTGGTAAATTTCAGCCGTTGCTTTTCAACAGCTGAAAATGTTTTTTATGTGACTGCAGACCCCCCCCCCAAAAAAAGGGTTTTCTATTGAGCTCATGCTTTCTTTAATGCTTATATATTAAACACTTTTTTTTTTTTTTTTTTTTTACCATAATACACATTTTCATTTTCCAGCTTTTCAGGCCTCTCAGTTCAACATGCATGTGTTTGGTATGATGTCATTTAGGGGGATTTGGATCTTACTGTTTCCAAAGGGGAAGGAAAGGGTCTCACTGGTCATCTTAGAGCAAAATTATCCACAAGGTCCACATATTTGTCTTCCTGTTCTATACTCCCCACAGCAACAGCTTTAGATTTCAGCTTTGTGTTGCTAAAACAATGGTAAGCACAGATGTCTGTCTTCTGCAGGTTTGAGGGATGTTGATGCGTTACCCTCGGTCAGAAACCATAGTGTGAACTGAATCTAGAAAGGCAGAGCAGCAGTAACAGCAGCACGGATGTTCCTGTCAGGTTGGCAGGTAATTGTTCAATCCAAAGCTTTTTTTTGACACCAGCGTTCCTTGCCAACAATACACTTAAGAAAGAAAAAAACAAAAAAACTGGCAGAGTAAAATACAAACATCGATTAAGTGTTGATGTCTGTGAATACAGGCCTCAGTGATGTTACCATTTACTCACTTCACAGTGTCAATAGCAAGTATTCAGATATCCAAGAGCTGATGAAGTCTATCCACACAGACTGTATCGACTCACTACTGACTCAGATAGGAAAACATTTAAGTGAATATGTACACTCACAAGTATTTATTCAATTATTTTAATATTTGTAGATTAATTAGAAATTGTTTTACAAATTTCAGTGTGTAAGTTGCTCTGGGAACATACTATGCATGTGTTGAAGTAGATGTCGTCGCATGGACAGTGTTTATTCAATCTGATTGAAATTATTATGGTTAGAATTTCCATCTTAAGGGACTCAACAAAAACGTCACCTAAGCCCATAGGCACTCCTAAATCTTACAAGATGACCCTTTTACTGTTAATATTGGAATAAAGAGACTACATGATTTAAGACTTTACAAGCTCCGAAGTATTTATCAAAATGTTCCACCACTGCTTTATGTTGTGAAAGGGTGGAATCTTTTTCTCCTTGTGTTTGATTTGGTGAGGGCTTTGGTGGACCCTGGCCTCAATCATATTTGAGTAACTACAACTATCGGTGCATTCAACAGTCTGTAAATCTTCTGAGGTGTCCAGTAAAAACTCAGTTGAGTTTTATTCCCTCCATGTTTCTGGAATCACCCATTTCAACTTGAGTTTCCTTTTGTCCAAAAGATTCATAGATACTAAAGGCTGCAATGTGTCAAAATATTGTTGTAAAGGTCACACATGGCCATGCTGTGAAAATACAGACGTTTAAATAGTTTTAAAAGGAGAGTGCCAAGGAGTTCTGGACAAATATATCCATCTCTGAAGATAACCTCAAACACTTTTTTCAAGTCCAGGAAGGCCTCCTTTGAAGTTTATTACCTCACCCCCCAAAGGGGAGGCAAGGGGTATCGTTTTTGGTTGGGTTTGTTTGTTTCTTTGTTAACACTCTAGTAGCAATACTATTGGTTGAATTCATACCAAATTGGGTTTATAGGTTGCTAGTGACCCAGAACAGATCTGATTACGTTCTGGGAAAAGTAGGTCAAAGTTCAAATTTTTAAGAATTTTTAAAATCTTTTTTCCCCCCCATTTATTTATAATGGCAAAATTTCACGTCTATAAAAACATCAATTTAGTTTCAATTTTCTTCAAACTTGCCACATATATAGAGACAGTTGATATGGTGACATCAGCACATGGATAGACGTGATGACATCAGTTGGATCTATGCCAAAATAAGCTACAATACATGCAAGGGGTGGGGTTTGTTGTTCCTGAAACCACTTGTTTGAAGTTTCTTTTTTCTTTTTTTTCCCAAAAGGACAGTGAATAATAATAAACACAATATGTACCATTATACAAGATTATAGCCAATGCTAATTTACATCTTTAGTCACTACATAGCACAACATAGTTCACATAAAACAGTACAATCCGGTGTACTCATTCAACAGACAAGTAAAACCCATTACACA
Organism: Ostorhinchus rueppellii; assembly: GCA_030068375.1. Lineage (NCBI taxonomy): Eukaryota > Metazoa > Chordata > Actinopteri > Kurtiformes > Apogonidae > Ostorhinchus > Ostorhinchus rueppellii. The sequence goes on from JAQQZY010000015.1 coordinate 7,315,429, forward strand.
TTTATACATTGTACCCAAACATACATACGTGCACATACAATGACCTAGTAGCAGATGATTGTGGAGGCAGGTTTGAGTTTAGATGTTTAGTGAATGAGCAGAGGGTGGGCAGGTGTAAGACAACAGTTGGTAATGTATTACAGGTTTGAGAGGCATGGTATGAAAACACAACTTTCTCAAAGGTGCTTCTTCTAACACATTTTGCGAACATATTTTCCATCAAGTTGGATCAGTCTCATCAAGTAGATGGACATATTACAGTTTTGTGACTGATTGGTTGCATGAAGCAGCTGACTGGATTGTTGATTCCAATTATTTATTTATTAGTATTTGATTATTATCTAATCAAATATTAAAGGTCCATATAAATGGCAGCTTTACCTTCACTTACTGTAGCAAGTGATACCAAAGTCATCCTGACCCACAGATTCTACTTCTAACCACTGTTCCGCTAAACTCACCGTTTACAAAAAATATGGACAGATAAATATTGGAATATTCTGTTGTATTATTTCACTGCCTGGCCTAGTTTCTTTCTTAATCCTCTGATTCAACACCGTGATTTGCCTGCTCTTTTGGTGACTTCAGTCCCTCCAGATTAGCTCAGGCATCACACTGACGCCAGGTTGACATCTGTCACATTCTGCAGCTCAGTTTGCCTTTGGCTGCAGCGCTTTTAACAAGAACCAAAGAGTAAGTGAGCAAAGGAGAATAAATCGCTGCCTAATATTGCAGACTGGGTTTAAAGGCGGCCTGTCCTACTTCACCCCCACCTCCATCCCCCACTTGTGCCCTTGCAGCTCATTCGTCTTATCATTTCATCCCGTAGTGTGTTAAATAGGACTTCTGCTGCTCGCTTTTCCTTGTATCTACAGATCTTTATTTCTCATGACTTTTCTCTCATCTTGTTCTTCCGTTTGTGTCTCTTTCTCATCTCCCATATCTCACCCACATCTTATTAGAAGCAATAGTTTCTCTACCTGAACTCCATGCGCTGTGTGTGTGTGTGTGTGTGTGTGTGTGTGTGTGTGTGTGTGTGTGTGTGTGTGTGCTCCCAAGTGTCTACAAGTTTGGTAGAAATAGCAAGCTGACTCAGGCAGGCAGGCAGGGTGCACAAGAGAATTCTTCCAAGCATCAACCCACACATAAATCTAACCGAGCAGACTGCCCTCCATGCAGACATACACATAGAGAGAGAAAAAATAAAATGGAAAGCATCAAGCCATTTGTATGCTAAAATGAAGTTGACTTTGAAGGACTGAGGTGGCCGGCGAAGGATGCTGATTGAGAGCACTGATGAGATACTGAAGGTTGGACAAACAGCCAGTGAACCCTTCTCCCCTGACTCACCCTCCAGACACAGATTTTCACATGAATAACACTGGAGATGGCAGAGCAAAAGGTATTCCTCCCTCTCTTCCTCTGTCTCTGCCTTTGTAGCTTCCTCACACACAAATGTGCTGTTAGAGAAATGTCTCTGGCAATGCAGTTTTTTTGTTTGTTCTCTGATTCAGACACAAACAAAGGCAACAACAATGCTGTCTGTGTATTATGCGGAAACTCCATTACTAGGAAAAAACACAGCACAACAAATTAATTTCCTCCAGCAAGTAGATACCGCCCCAGTCATTTGTCTGGTTCCATAAGGACTTTAATGACTATAGGCGAAGTCTTCCAGACATTAATCCTTGTTGAGGACAGATAATTACCTTCAATGGAGGACCAACCAGGTTCAAAAGAATCCACTGCCAAAAGGCATAAAACGAACAATAAAACATACACTGCGAGTACTCGTGTGCATGGACACTTCCAGAAAGTCAGGACCGCTTTCCCTCTCAGGCCTCATCACTTTCTACTTCCAGTTAGAAGACCCACTTCTCACATCAGTCCAGTGTGATCCTTTGAGTTACTCGGCCAAAGATTACTACTACTATCCAAGTGTTTGGCTCTTTTTCATAAACTGTAGATCTGTAATAATCATGCCTAGTGGGGGATGCTTGGCTTTGTGTTTAAATACATTTTAACCAGTTTAAATATATTTTAACCAGTACTACTAGATACTGAGGTTCTGTGTGTTCTTCTAAAATCCAATAATCTACCTTATCAACTTCAAAAGGTTTGACAGATCTTTAAAAATTAGGTATATTAAATAAAAAAAAACAATTAATTTTGAGCAAGACCATCATCATACAGTGTTACACGATAAACTGTTTCCGTTTATTCATTTATGTACAATATATAAAACTATGGTGAAGTTCATGTCTATGTGCTTCTCAATGAACAGTTTGGGTGGTATGTAATTAGCCTGGCCAACCATCCGGTTTTCTCAGTGTATTCAGCACTGAGCAAACAGCCTGGAACTGCTCCATTCACTGTGAATTATGCCCGATCTATTTTATACCGGACCAATCACAAGTCTTGGGGGCAGGTGTTTTGCAATGCATTCTTTTTGTTGCAAGTCAAAGTCAGTTCTAAGTCCACAGATCTCTTTACAACTGTTGTCGGTCTAAATGTTCACCCTTCCAGACAAACATTTAGATGTTTAAAACCTTTACTATATCTTTAACTGCATCGTTAACTTTCCTTATGATACACTGTATGAATGTGTACACTCAGTAAACTCTTCTCACTGTGTGTATGATGATACTGGGTCAGAGCAAATTTCCCCTGAATGATAATACTTTGTGCTTTACTCACGTTTCAGTTTTATAGGTGGAACATCTCTCCAGTGGAATCTTTAGGACTCGGTCGTTGAGTCCAACAAAGAGCGACCTGTCACTGTGCAGAATTTGGAGGCTTAAGATTGGTTCTTGCACTCCAGGAGGAAGGAGCTCCATTTCCTCCAGGTAACATCCCTGCAGGTTCTTATTGGGTGTGGCCAGTGCTTTCAGAATAGTGCCATACTCTGATGGTATAAAAAAGACAAGAGAAATTGCATGAGGATCAGTACTGAAGTGAATCGGTGCTCAGTTTCGTTGGGTTATACATTTAAGTTACAGCTGAGCGATACGGAAAAAAAAATCATACAATTGCAATATTTTTTTTTCCTATCAGACAATATTAATATGTATCACAATATAAATCAAATCACAATTTTTGTCAAGTTTAAGGTTTTTGTTTGTTAGTTTTGATTTAAATATGATTTCTGTCAGTGGTTGAACATGACAGATGGGCTGAAGAACATTATACAACTGTTTCAGATAAATTAAACAGGTACATATGTTTAAAACTAAACTAAAAAGCTTTGAGGTTTTAAAATAGAACACAAACAAAACAGACCATCTTCACCAAACAATTCTGGGGGTACATATGTGCAGGTGTGTTCCTTAACTGCTATAACTGGTGTAAACTGAAAGGCAAACTTAACAGTTTCTATGCTGCACCCAACTTTTCAGTAACCTGTCCCGAGTCGCCTGAGTTCTTGGTCAAATTTTCTCCCAAGGGAACACTCATTACCTCCCGCAGCAGCTGCAGCCCAAACATGAGTATGTGTGCTGCTGTTCTTCCACCTGTGCTGTGTGCATCAACCTAACTTAACGAATGAATTCTATCTATGTATCAGGCATGTCTTATATTTCTATTGAGGAAAAATTATTTTGTGATATATACCGTTATCGTTTTAGCACCCAGCCCTAATTTAGCATGAGTCATATTTCCTTTTCTACTAACCGGTGCTGATGTACATAACATGGTAGAGTGTGTCCATGCCCTGAACAATGTCCACAACCAAGTTGGAGAAGCGGACGTCATCCTGCATGACCAGTGGATCAACAGACTCCGGCTGGACCACGTCATTCATCAGGTAGAGCCGCTGGGCATCCTGCAGGCTACGCTCCGTCAACCCCTCATTGGGACCTTCATCATCTATGGTACCACACTGGATATAGAGAGGAGGACAAGGACACAAGGGTGAGCTGTCAGGAAGATGTGAAAAGGCAGAAGGGAAACAATACATGCCAGAGAAGCTTAAAAAAAAAGTGTTTCACACATTCAGGCACTATAATCAATACACCGTCAGACTAGTTGGTCTCAACTGATCATTCTATTTTCAGTAATTGCACCTTTTCAGGACAATAAAACGACAGTCTGACTAAGACACATCAGTTTACCATAACATTACAGAATAATAATAATAAAAATAATAATGACTTGACATCCTTCAAAAAAGTTCTACATGGGGTGCAGAGATAACTGGTGGTCTTGTAGCTCATTCTTTTGTATGGTCTTTGGAAGTAGAACAACAGACAAAAACTTGATTCAGTTATTTAATATCTATTATTACTGATCCTGCTCATTTAACTTTTTTGACACTGTGTTTTTCTTGTCACAAGCCCTATTCTTTATTTGGATGTCCATTAGCTGCCAAATTGAAAACAACTACACCTCCTGTGGCGCACACACAACAAAAGCAGACATAGAAAAAAAAAAAATCAATAAGAATAAAGTCTTGATAAGAGTATATTTACGGCATATCAAAAAGTAGCATTCAGGTCAATGGAATGAAAGAATGGAAGTGTGGTAATAATTAAACACCGCACTTAAATTATAAAATAAATACTGTACAGAAACACGTAGAAAACCTGCATTACAAAACGATGTTTTTTTTTTTGTTTTTGTTTTTTTTAAATATTGCAAGATACCTCAGGGTATGGACATGTTTGATTCTGGTCCCAAAAAAAAATCCTAGAAGGGCAGGAAGATTTAATTGATCTTGTCCACTTATTTTGTAAACTACGATGGCCCCCATTGGATCATGAGTTGTAAGGGCAGTAGGGTTTCATGGTCGACTGATCCTCTGGCCATGTTGTCTGGAGCTAAATGCTCCTGGCAGGTTCGCCCAAGGCAAACAAGCCTGTGGTGAAGATCCAGATAAACATCATGTACAATGAGCCTTATAACAGAACAACCGCAAACTACTGTTGGAGCAAGGCCTGGTGGTAGAGTTCACAGGTGAGCATCTGGTAGCAATGTTACCCACAGAACCTGGGCAGATGGGGTCGTGAGCACCTACCATTTATGGTCAAAAATAGGAGACCGGGTGCAAAGTCGGCCAAGCAACAGGCAGGGAAGAGGACACTGTGGGTGTGGTGGTCATTGGGAATAGAAACTGGATCTTGGTAGCTGACCAGCTTGGAACCAAAGTCTTCAATAAAGGATGGTCTTTCTGTTTAGTGTTGCCCAGGGTTAGCAATGGCTAAGAGATACTGATGAATTCAATTGGAGTTTGACAAAATGTGAGGGTCTCGTTGATGTGACTTTGAGCTGCAGAAAAGATAACTGTCATTGTTGTGTTTGCCTACGTGCCTAACAGCAGCGTTCAGCCTTAGACAAAAGGTCGTCCCGCTCATAGACCCCATTGTTCCTGTGGGAAACTCCAATGCTCATTTTGACAAAGACTGGGAAACCTGGAGAAGAATGACTGGGAGGACACCCCCCCCAATAAGAACATAAGTGGTCAATTGTTGGAATTCTTGGCTAGTCATTGTTCGTCCATAACAGTTGTTATGTTGTTCAACTTGTCGGTACCAGAACGCCTTAAGCCAAGCAACATTATAGTTGTTTCATTTGACCTCAGTTGGTATACAGTATTTTGAAGATTTGAGAGAGGTGAGAGAGGACTGGAACTGTCAACTGATGATGTGAGACAGACCTTACTGTTGCCTGAACACTGAGAAACACATTTGTAATTTTATCTGTCAGTCCCTTTTCAGTTTTTGGTGTCATTATATCTTTGGGTTCCCTTTTCCTTCAAAACTTGGGACTGGGTGTTCTACTACTAGGGTTAGAAACTCACCTGAAAATTGTGGATGGGGTTCGGCGTCGGAAGCCAGGTGGAACGAGGGTTCTCCTGGGACCGGAAGGGACCATTGAAGGCCTGTGTGATGGCACTCAGGTTGAAGGCGCACACTGCAGAGGCTGCAATACTGTTGCTTTATGCAGGGATGATATAAGGTAAGACAGTGGGGGGGGGGGGGGGGCACAGCAGGAATGAATAGAGAAAAAGAGGAAAACGATGTTATTTTAACAATAATATACATTACAGCTTACAAGGTGGAAGTAAATGTATAGCTGTATCAGGAATCAGGTCCATCCAGCTGTGCAATAAAACCATTCTGCAGTGGATTCCATCCTCTTAATGGAAGTGCTATCATTTATACCCGCACTAAACAGGCGCTACGGTTCTGGCTTGCTTTCCTGGAGGCTAAGCTATCCTATCAGTGCTGCACAGTGAATGGGGACAGTATTAAGCCGAGGATATGGGAGGCAGTTGCACAGATTATGTGCAAACACACACACACATACAGGTGTCATATGCCAGAGTAAACCCCGGCTAAACTGGCAGTGTGGGTAAAGTTATTATCGTGAGACTCTTTGGACATAATGTGCTGCAAGGTAATGAGTTTCTTAACTGCCTGCAACTGCTGACTGTTTTTTTTTCTTCTTTTCCTGCCTTCCAACACGTTCAACAATACACTCAGAGTTTTTACTACACACCGAGCAGCCTGCTACTTTGGCATCGCTTGTAGGATGCTGATAAATCGTCAGTAAGAAGATAGTGACTGATAACATTATAGAGAGCGAGACAGAAACAGCAAGATCCACAGAGAGAAGAGGAGAGGAATGTTCGACAATGAGCCAGAGATTCAGGCTGTTGGCTGTATCGCTGGCTTGGAAAACAGTTTTGGTGAGATTACCAACCCTTAGGCTGCTTTTGCACTCAATACACACTGCATTTTTAAGTCTATATTTATATTTTTTCATATTTTAGTCACAAAGAGTCTAGAGCTATGCATGTTACAGGCTATATTTAAAGTTTGGCGACTCAGATATTCCATCAGCTGTCGGTGCAGCAGTAGAAATTATGCTAGCTTTGGTATTTTATGTTTTTTAATTAGAGGTGGAAATTACACAGTAACTCAGGATATGAACATATACACTATCTGCAATGGGGTAAAAATACATATCTGCACTGCAAGACAATCATATATGTAGGTAAGTATCAAAAATAAAGAAGAAAAAAAACATGAAAACAATACACTTGAGGGTCAGTTTGATGACATGAAATGATAAATAAATAATAAAAAAAAAGCTTTATCTTCATATTTAGTCTTAGCTTAAAGTCTCTACCACACTTACTGGTACCAGTGTATAACTAATGGAACACAAATAGAAGATCAGCTTCTCCCACTCAAGTTCATTTCTATTCAAATACGTTTTATGATAATTCACTGAATTTCGAAAATACCCAGCTTGAACATATGTGATTTCCTGATGTGTTGTGATAAATCTTTTCAGATTTCAGTAGTTATTATACAGTGCAGTTGCTTTGTTTTTAATTATGAAAATGTAATAATATGGTGTATTATGTAACAATCAACAAGATGAAGGTGTCTTTGTGTAGAGTACATGCTGTCTAAATTAAACTTCCCAAATATGAAATGACACCATGTTCTAGTTGACTCTGGTCTTAGTCCAAATGGCAGCAGCAACATAAAGTTTTTATCCCATGTGTCTTCCAAATACTGCCAAACCAATACTCCTCTCTGAATGGCTTCAAACATCCGATGTCCTCTAGAGACGTGTGATTTCTTTGTTTGGTTTTATTTTGAACGATCCAGAAAACTAATGTGCTCTGTCATTACTGCAGGGTGGCTGAGTGCTGCGCAGCTCCAAATGAGCTCTGGAGGACGCCAAACAGGTGGCTCATTGACTGACTAGCAGGCTGCTGAGGAGAACAACCTCCAGACTTGAGCAAAAAGACTCTTGTAGTTTTCCAGCAGCGGTTCTGGTGGAAACAAGAGTGACAGGGCTGTTGAGACTGAGTGTGAGGCAGAGTGGTGCGCTGTGGTGTGCCAGCAGTAACCAAACACTCTACTGCAGGAAACCACATGCAAATTGAGCGGCGGCCACAACTGCTTTTGAGTTTGAACACAGAAACACAGTTTAACATGAGAGGAAGTTACAGTGTGGGTTTGTGGTTGTACTGGAGCTACAGCTCACCCTCAAGTCAAACTCTGAAAGCCTGATCCTGTCCAGATTATTTGAAATCTACTACTTTGACACACTTTTCCGTACAAAACACCAAGAGAACACATAAAAAACTGAGCATTAAAAGGAATACAACATGTTGCACTAATGGATGCAACCCATATGTTTTGAGGCTCCAAAAAAGTGACTGGGAAGCTGTTTGACATCTGCTATGCTGTTTGCTGCCGTTCTCCAAGGTCCCTCATCACAACGATCACTTTCATTATGAGTGAGGCAACTTTCTTCAAGTGATTTATCTCATCCCAGCGGCCTGAGCTTGTCACTGCGCTTCCACACAAATACTTCTCTATTTCCTGTCTTGTTGTACAGAGTCTATCCCAACTGATTTTTCTGAGCCTGCACTAGCTGCGCAGCCGGCATGTTGTTATGTCTCCAATGGTGGGAAAAGTGTTTTCAAACACAGGGGAGAGAAGACAGGAGTAAAACAGGAGCTCGCGCTTGATTCTGTGTCTTGTTTTTCATGCTTTCTTTCTCTCTAATAGATGCGCTTAGTTTCCATTTCACCTCTTTCTTTATCCTTCTTCAGAGGCTCTCAGTGGATAACACAGTGTACAGAGGTGTCCTTAAATCAAACAAGCTGCAGAACAAACAAGTTCCATAGAGAATGGTCAAATGGACATCGATACATTTACTCAAGTAGGTTAAATACATACAATCTGGGTTTCATTAAGTTCTGTTGAAGTCTGTCTTGTGGTGGGAGCCACTCACTTGTTGATGTTAGCTAACTCCATTTCTACACTATAGATGGTCTCATTTGCCTCCATCCGTCATAACAGTGTAGGGGCTGATTTCTAGCGCATGAGGAGTTTTCCTTGAAAATTATTATGCTTCCTCCTGAGTTCTTTAACAACTCTCTTCTGTTCTTCTATAGCAGCAACAGTGTGCATTAGGTAGCTTATACTGCATTTCCACTACATGATACTGGCTGGACTCCACTGAACTCGACTTGGTCTTTTAGCGTTTCCATTATATAAAAGAAACCGGTATTACCAGGACCAACACTAACCGGTATTACTTTTTAAGTTCTTGCTCAGTGGAGATTCCAGAACAGGTGAAGAGATACTGAAATGTGATGTATAAACACTGCAGACCACTGACTGGTCAGAGAATTGTCTCTGTGTCATTTTGTCATCAAAGCGTGACATGCCATTAAAAAACAAAAAAAAAAAAAAAAAACACAGATCCTGATGTTTTAGGTAATTATACTGGTAGGCTAATCCATGACGACAGCCCACAAAATGACACCTTGGTCGGTTGAGGAAGTTCAGACATTTTTGTCCTTGATGGCCAATGAAAAGATTCAGTGTGAGCTTGGTGGGGCAACACGCAACGAGTGAGTTTTAAGCAACTCTCTGAGCAGACATCATAGAAGTTACGTGTAGCGTCTTCATGACGTCCAGGTACTTTAAAGTCGGTGGTATGCTGCAATGGAAACAGTCTCCAGGAATATTTTCTGGTATCCAAGCCGAATTGAGTCAAGCCTAGCTGATACCATGTAGTGGAAATGCAGCATTAAAAATAGAGTAAAAATACTGTGCTGTTAGGTGACCCGGTGGTGCAGTGGTTAGCACTGTCACCACACAGCATGAAGGTCCTAGGTCCGGTTCCAACCAGTGACCTTTCTGTGAGGAGTCTGCATGTTCTCCCCAGGTTTGCGTGGACTCTCTCTGGGTATTCCAGGTTCCTCCCACCCACCATCCAAAGACATGCATGACCTAAAAAAAATGCACAACGTACAGAAAAACTGCTCCTAGGTGTGAATGTAAGTGACTGGCTGTTTGTCTCCACATGCTGGCCCTGCTGTAAACTGGCGACTCGTCCAGGGTGTACGCTGCCCTCCCCCATAAGTAGCTGGGATAGGCTCCAGGACCCCCCATGACCCTAGTGAGGATAAAGTAAGCTCAGAAGATGAATGGATGAATGAATAGTGCATTATGTGTACCAGTATTCTAACTCCGTTAAACACAAAGCCAAAGTCATTTTCAGGAACCAGGGTATTGAGCACCTTCCCCCTTTACTTACAGACGTCATGTGACAGGGGAGAAGTTAATGAGTGAAACTATAGAAAAAACAGAGACAGACAAGCCCCATTTTAGCTAACATACACACATGTACATCATGACATGTAAGAACATAAATATGAACATTTCCATTTCCATCTGCCCCCTCCTCTTCCCCTCACCTGTATTTTCATGTTTGATGCTAATATGCTTTTGTATTTGTTTTACTATATCTGTGTGAAAGATGCTTGAACTTCTGTCTCATAGTGTTTTTTACACAATGACCATAAAGTATAACTTGACTTGATGTGGCGTCATTAATATGTTAATACAGTTGTTCATAAAGTGTGAAAGTCTATTGATTTGAACGTGTTGGAGAAGTTAAATAGAGGATGGAAATTTGTCCGTGAACAGACTCTCACCAACGGCTGTACTGTTTGAGCATCTTTTACCCATGATGCATAGCACAGGCATTTCAAAATAAAGGTCAGCGTAATCAAACAATCAACTTCTATGCAGCTGCAATATATTTCAACAATACATGAATTATTATTTAAATCCAGATTTGGGAAGTAACAAAGTATTAGTTGTTACTGTACTTAAGTAGATTTTTTAGGTATCTGTACTTTTTACTTGAGTATTTATTTTTTTGGCAACTTTTTACTTTAACTCCCTACATTTTTGCATAAATACCTGTACTTTATACTAGTTACATTCTCAGAATAGGCTCGTTACTTTTTCAAAGTAAAAGGATGTGACAGTACATAAAATATATCACTTCAGAGGGAAAACCAGTGTGGTGGAGAGAAGGAGTACAGATTATGAACATACCTGTAAAGCTGAGTACCGGAGGACCACACCCCTGATTAAACCCATTCTCTACTCAGTAACTCACTTTTAAGGGCTTTATTTTTAGCTTAAACACACACCATCACGAAATTTCTCACATGTGCTGCTCAATGACGTCTTTAATCGTATATAAAAAGAGGTGAAGTTCACTTAAAAATAAAACATGATTCTCTATATGATTTTGGCTGCTTAAATAAATATTGTTTAATTTATTCATCTTCTATACCCGCTTTATCCTCACTAGGGTCACCAGGGTCACATGGAGCCTATCCCAGCTACTTAAGGGCGAAGGCGGGGTACACCCTGGACAAGACGCCAGTTCATCACA
>JAQQZY010000015.1:7390460-7402723 GCA_030068375.1 Ostorhinchus rueppellii
CGGCATTTCTTGCCATGGAGGGACATTTCGTGTAAGGTCCACGTCTGTATAATAGAGGCAAAGAAGGAGTCAGATGTTGGAAGCATGTTAAGTTTCATTTTCGCTTGACGTCAGCATTAGTTACGTTAGTTACAGACCACACCCCCACATATAAAACTGCTGCCCCTATTCCATATATACACGTACATACTCAAATCACCCAAATCAATCAAATACTGAATTTTATAAAGAACCCACATCGTTTAGCCCACAATTGCTAGCGGCACCAAAAAAACAAGTATATTTAGTTGTAGTCGAAACAGTGTACAGGTAAGTTTGACCTAGTTTTATGTTTTCAAAAGCCCTGGTGGTTCTAGTGGTATCATGCTTTCATTTGAAGAAAATAGAGGAAACAATACAAGTTTCAGACTCATGAAAACAGACAGTGAGTCTGGCCTTGTACGTGATATTTGGGGTCATTGTTCTTGAATGTGGCCTGGATGCACAGACATTCCAGTTGGATGAGAGCTGCCTCCTGCTCTCTGCTCTGCAGCTCACATTATCCCACCATTTTGACAAAGGCTGCATCAATAATTAAATCTCGGCCAAATTGCAGCACACACAGAAATTAATGAAGAGTGTGAATGAAATCAGCCATGACTCATCAAACTCGGGGGCAAAGGACTGAAGTTTGATACTGCAGGCGAATTAAGGATATGAATGTCTGAGGCAGGAAGCTTAATGTCCGTCCCATGGCCTTTCATTTGTTCTGATCCTCTGCCTTCGCCTCCTCTGACCTCCACTGCCATGACAACTATAAGTGACATACATATCCTCATTAAACCTTTACCAGTGCTGGGAGTAATATGTTACTAAAGTAATGCAGTATAGTGTCAGGTTACTTTTTTCTTCTTTTTTTCTTTCTTTCTTCTCATTCTTTTTTACACAGTAGTGTAAAGCATTACTAATCAATTTTCACTAATATTTGACTCGGTACAAGTTCAATAGTGCTTACTTACAACACACTTTTCATCCATAATTAAATTGCTCAAGTGAAAAAACCCCAAACCAAAACAGCAAGACCATGTCAAGCCACCTTAAAGAATCAAAATTGCAGCAGGAATTGCATTTCCTGTTGGTGTTCAGCCAGTGGGTGGAGACAGCAGAAGACAGTCCATTGTCCACATTGATGTACGCTCATTACTAACCCTAACCCTGCTTTACAGAAGCTAGTTAGCATTAGCACAACCCCTGTGATCAGCAATGACAAGGTAAGCTAACGTTTCAATAGCCACTTTTCCACTAATCCTCAGACTGTGTGAATATAACTTGCATATAAAAATGTACCTAATGAAAAAAAATGACAATTTCACCCAAACTCTCATTTTTCGATGAAAGGTTTTTGCACTGGCAAGAAGTGGTTCTTCAAGTGTTGCGCAATTAGTGTATCACACAAAACTGCAATGGAAAGACCTTTTTCTGCAGCTAGAGTCATGTGAATTAAAAAAAAAAAAAAAAAAAAAAAGGATATTGATACACAATACAACAAGCGAAGAAGTCATTCTTCTTTCGGCTTTTCCCTTCAGGGGTCATTAGTTGCCTCCATCTAACCCTGTCTTCTACATCCTCTTCTCTCACTCTAACTACCTTCATGTCCTCATTCACTACATCAACCACATGACTGTGACAACAAGCAAAGAAGAAGAGTTTTAAAACAAACATAGCAGTGTGTGTGTGATGTGTGGACACACCAGGAAATCAAATCCTTTTTTTCATTTAGTACCGGATAGAGGGCTAATATATATAATAATGAATATATCTGTAAATCAACGCAATATTTATATTTGTTCATGTTTATGGAATGACTTCTCATGTCATCTTGCAATAATAAATAAAGAAATCATTGCATTTGTGATTTAATGGAAAAACCGACATCATGCACTTCTGATTTTTCAACATTTAGTAAATATCAGTCAAGTTTTATGCAGATGTCCAATGGAAAAACCACTTATGGCAAGTTAGAATTCTGTGCATGTATTATGACAAGAGTCTGTATGTAACTGAATTATGTTATAATGACAGGAGTTATGAGACACATGAAAATTCTGAAACAATAATATTATAAGGTAAGGAATTACTTTAAAAAAAAAAACAGTAACAAGTAATCTGTAATGGATTAATGTTTGGAGGTAATTTGTACAACACTTCCCATTACACAGATTTTCTGGATGTATCTTCACAGGGGATTATCAGCGTCCAACAACAGCACCTAAAGCAACACATGTATTTATTTTTCTACTGGTGCTGCTGGAACGTTCCCAGCAGCCTGTGTTTGAAGAGGGAGTTTACACAGGACATTTCCTGTTTTAAGGAACAAACAGTGACAGTTGACCTTGTGACCCTCTAGGTCGGTTTTTCTCTCCTGACCTTGACTCATGGCAGGGAAGCAAAGCACCCTGGGACCAAACAACAGCAAATAGTTCAGGCAGCTGCTGGATCCGCCGCAAACAATCCTCTGAACAGAGAGCCTGGATTTCTTTTCCATATTTGTTTTTAGCTTAAGTCTTTAAATCTTTAAGCGCTCGTGTTGATTTGTGAGTTATAGCAGGTAGATTTAACTGAGTGAGAAGTGACTCTAGATTTATTGAGCAGTGTGTGAGAGATAGAATTAATACCAAGATTAATCCGTGCCAGAGATTTTTAATTTTTTTTAAATTCAATTTTGATATCAAGATTTCAAAAAGCTGTTTTGTTCAGTTGTGTTGCTTGTGGTACTATTGCAACTTTGGTACTTGAAGGGTTAATTGAGCAAATAAAGACAAAGGGCAAAATAGACTTTCATTCTTTAACCCTATAACACCAAACACCTCATATTTGATACATGAGTTTGGAAGCCCTCTACTTGATCAGTGTGTTGTTGTTTTTTTCTTGAAAAACCTGATGTATACAATTAGATACATACAATACAAGGATTGTCTACCAGGGGGGAGGAGTTCATTCACCAGAGGCCTTTCCAGTGACACTACAAGATTAAATTAATGAGGAAGGAGGCAGAACTTTGGCTATTTTGAAAAAGAATTACCAATTTGTTAGACAGGTTTTTTTTATATTGTTTTTGTTAAAAAAAAAATAATAATATTTGAGCAGTGAGACCCGATGGATCAAATATGATACAAAAATTGAAACTCATACTTGGAAATTGATATTTGAAAGACAATGTTTTGGTTGTTCAGAAGAACTTTACAGGGTTAATTTACAAAAGGAAACACAAAAAGTAAATAAATACAATTAGTACCACTTTGCCTTCGGCAAACAGAATAAATAACCAACTGAACACTGACCTAAACCAATAAATAACTGCTGATCAAGACGGAGTAACTGAGCAGGAAAGATTTAAATAGAACTCATGTCAAATAACAAGATGATAAATATTCACTTAAGTAATGTAGTTTCAAACCAAAAATGTGTACAGAATAATCCCAATAAATTAGAAAAGTGACAGAACAACACACAGTATAGACAGTATCACAGTTTGAGGGATCTTTGATTTCTGAATTTACCTAAATTTTGATTGTTCTGACAACTTTTTCTTTTTATTCCCTTCATTTAAGCCTAAATATGTGCATATTATAGTCCTTACATTTGCAAAACAGGCTTGTTACTTGACTTTTAATGCATCTAGGGAGACTGAGCCACTTTTTGTATTTTAGGTCATTGTGCACCTTCCCAACATCAGCCCTGATTTCAACTGAAATGGATGAAAAACAGGATAATCCACAGGGCATCCCATCAGTGCATATCACAGATGACAAACACATCAAGACAGAAATGACACATAAGAGGAAACGAGGAGAAAACAATGTAAAATACATTAGAAGATCAACATGAAGGATGAGGAAAATGATGTAAAAAAGTGCAACAAGATGTAAGAAAACAAGTCTGATTTCTTTATTTTGAGCTTATTTTTTCATTTTGTTTATTTTGGTTTACTGCTGTGAAAGTCAGTGGAAACCATGTTCTTATTCAACTAGACGGAAACAACATAGACAAAAGATAAAACAGGACAAACAGGGATGCTTTTTAATTCTGTACTGAGTCCAGAAATTACCCACCAAAATTCACTTTCTAATTCCAGGTATCACTCAAAAAAAAAAATAAATCATTTTCTGTTTTCAGTTTTGCTTGAACTGCTTCTTTATTCTTTCATTTTATCATGAGTAAAATCTTGCAAAATCTGTTTATCCTCTATTTTCTTTATTCAACATGGAATCCAGTTCACAGTGTTGGAGTAAACACCCAAAGTTCACGGCAGGACATCTGTGAAATGTTTTTTTCAGCTGCTTATTGTATTTGGTACTTGTTCTGCTTTAAACAGATGCTGAATGTTAATGGATGTCTGTAACAAGATGACTATTAAAGTACAATGAAATATTTCATTAGTCTCCCAGTAGAATCTCAGTCATCCATTATATGGACAAAACTATTGAGACATGTTGAATTCAGGTGTTTCTTTTCTAACGGGGGTCTGGGATACAAATCAATAAAGACAAACGTCATAAGATAGTTTTATATTGGGATTAGTGTCATATTGATTATTTATATTGATTAGCATGAACAAGATATCTTACGCCTGTAACCATGATGCCATTAAAGAGCTCATATTTAGCGAAACCCACTTTTATTAGTCTGTGGTTCATTTATTTGTGTATTTGGACCCTAATAGTTCATAAAGTTTGAATGTGAACCCTCCAGGTGCTGCTAAACCGTCCTTATGTCTTGAAGAGGACATGTAATAAATAATGTTACTATTCTGTGATGATGCTGTGTTTGTACATATCCCATTGAAACTGCTACGTCCAAGACTGACAAAACCAAGACAAAAGAGATTCGAGACCAAAACAAGACCGAGACCACAAAAAAATCGACCGGTCTCAAGAACTACATGACTAATAAGGTGAACAGTATTGGTCCAAGAACCAAGCCATGATGAACTCCATGACAAACTGTGGTCTATTGAGAAGATTCCTAATACTGTCGATCAATATTTCCTTAAAGTTTAATGGGAGATTTTTCTTCAGAAGTGAGAAGAGAAATGGTTTGTTGTGGTAAAAAAAAAAAATAATAATAATAATAATTAGAAAAAAAAAAAGTTATTTACAGTCAAAAAAATATTTAAACATGTTTGAAGTAGAATATTTAAAATCATAGTCATGGATACAAAAACTAAGAAAAAAACAAAAACAAATTCAATGTTGAGAAGAATTTTGGAAGCAAAGATAATAATTTAAACCAAACTAACCAAAGCAATTATATTTAACCCAATATAAAACTATATTATGACATTTGTTTTTATTATTTTGTATCCCAAACCCCTGTTAGAAAAGAAAAGCCTAAATTTCCCAATTCTTTAGTCCATATAGTGCAGGAGTGTCAAACTCATTTTCACTGGGGGCCACATCAGCAGAATGGTTGCCTTCAAAGCGCCAGATGTAACTGTAAAACAGTATAAATGTAACTGAATGGAAATAAGTGGAATGTAAAATCAATGCAACTATATCTTAATGTTAAATAAAACTGAATTATTTACTTATTCAACCTACAAACGTTCCATATATTTTTGACATAAATGTAAAATATGTTTGCTTGTTGCTTGGTTATTATAAAATAAATCCTTAATTTATTAGGTTATAACTCACATTACTCCAGCAATCAACGATCAAACTATCCAAGCGAATAAGGAAAAAAAAAAAAGAAGTTATGGCATTAACTATGTTCTAAGTCACTGCAGTCTACTGATGCCATCACTTCATGGTTAACAGAATTGGCATGCATTATGGGAAATGCAGTTTATAGTCAATGTACGCTTTTAACTTATATATTATTATACAATCAGACCTTTTCAGCTCTCAGGGGGCCACATAAAATGACGTGGCGGGCCGGATTTGGCCTTGAGTTTGACACATGTGATATAGTGTATGACTTAGGCAGTTATGCAATGAGGCCAATGATTTAGGAATGAAGGGTTCAAAGCAGGTGCTACTTCTACAAATGTTCATCCATCATTATCTTTGACCAAAACATTTATACACAACATAATATACGCTTAAATCCTGATGTTGGACTAATCACAACATCATGTCAGACTGGTGGAAACATTCACAGGTTTTTAAGAGTACATCAACTAACTTCATTCATTCATTCTTGGATGGTGTTTGGATAAGTAAGATTTAATTTGAAAGGTTTATTAGAAAAACAAGCGTGCACTGAACTACTCTGAGATGCACTGGCCTTGGCTCAGTGAAGAACAAGTGAAAGAATACATTTTCATTGAAAGTATACACTGTGCAGCCTGTTACACATTTATATTACGTATGCAGGGTTCAGGTTCACTAGTCCTGAGGGTATTTAGAGTGGGAATTGTAGGTTAAAACAAGTAAACATGATACAATAGAAAAGCAAAGGTTTGTTGTGTGTGCAAGAATGTGCAAGACATCAACAAGCAGTACATGAACACAGGGTAACCTTCATGTGTTTAGCAGGAAAAAGTTAGTTTTGATTTGCTCAGTGTAAGGAATAAACTTGTTGTGGGCGTATCGATTCTGCGGTATCAATATATCGATACTCACATACTATATCTTTGAGGATTGATTACACATATCAAGTATTGATATTAATCAATAAATGCAAAAATAAAACTGCCTGTATCACATCTGAATCTTATAGGGTAACTTACTTCAAGGTTTTAGAACCCCCCCCACCACACACACACACACACACACACACACACACACACACACACACATCAGCAGCAGCAGCATAAAACTGAATATTTCCATACATGTCATGTGATCAGAAATGCAGTGATATCCTGTGAGTGACAGTTCAGAAAGGAGGAAAGCATGGCTGAGAGGAAGAGGAGTGGGGTGTGGGTGGACTTTACACCAGTGGATTAAACTACAGCAGAGTGTAGTCTGTGGAGTGAAACTGTACAACACTGCAGCAACACCTTTAAACACCTGAAAATATGCCCAGTTCTGTCAATGTTATTCTTTTCTAACTTCATTTTATTATAAAATTGTGAAAGGTGTTGGTCTTGTTGAAAAAACAGGTGTTTGCAGTTTTGACCATTTCATTATAGTCAATCAATACATTCAAATTATGTCATTTTTTTTAATTCATGTGTGTTAATTACTTATTATTTATGTGTTTTATTTTGACATTTTTATTTAATCCATATTTGTATTCATTTTTTCTGTTTTATTTGAATTCATATTTCTGTTAAATGTTTTTAATTACTTTAAAAAAATGGCCAAAGGTTATGACATTAAAGCTGTTAAATGGACGTATTTATCATGTGAGATGTCTTTTATGTGTATTTTTTTTTTTTTTTTTAAATCACTGAAAGTATCGTTACTGGGTATCGAATAAATATGCCAAAAAAAACAAAAAAAAATCAGTATCAAATCACACATCATCATATATCATGCGGTATTGCGCAACACAAGAATAAACTTCAGAGATGAAAATGTTATCTTGTTTGTGTTTATTTTAGATAAACATGGTATATTTCACCCATGTGTTTGGTTATATTTGTTTTTTTCTCACAAAAATCCCATTTTATCACAAAATTTTGACAAATTTGACAAATGTGATCCAGCATAAGTGGATATGTCAAATATTATCCATACATGTCCATATAATAGAGATTAAGGCAATCTCCATGCAGTAGCTTTACATGAAATGTTTAGTGTTTTCTTTTATTGCTAAAGTTGTAAATCCACTAGAATAAAGTAACAAAAACACCAAAGCAATGTGGG
This sequence comes from Ostorhinchus rueppellii, assembly GCA_030068375.1. NCBI lineage: Eukaryota > Metazoa > Chordata > Actinopteri > Kurtiformes > Apogonidae > Ostorhinchus > Ostorhinchus rueppellii. The sequence goes on from JAQQZY010000015.1 coordinate 7,398,257, forward strand.
GGAAAAAAGCCACCATTTTATGTGGATAGTTGGTTTATGAGAAGTCCAAACCTACCCAGGCCGTTTACTGACCATAAAAACTGACAATAAAAATATCTAACAATAAGACTCAGTTCATCAAAGTAAATCTGATTTTATTTTCCTGAAGATGTCGGTGCAACGCAACAGTGCAGTTTTGCTCAAGTGCCACTGTTTACCCGTCTCGCAACGCTGCATCTGCTAAAGAGGTCTTTAGTTCCAAGGAGACGGACCATCATGTAGCACAGCAGGACAGCCACCTGGGGGCTGCTCATCATCAGCTGACGGTGGGAGTCTGAGACCACAGCTCATCTCAAACAATCCTGAACACAAACAGCACGTCAAGGACAAATCCCAGACCACGAACACACAGGGGACCACTCACTCCTCCTGTCTCAGAACTTCTGACAAGTTCACAGCAAGAAAACTAACAAGAAACAAAAGAAAAAAAGGCTCTCACTTGGAAAATTAGGACTCCAAAAAAGAAAAAGGTGACCTTTATAGCAAGTCAGTCAAGACTCCACATTGGATCCTTCATATTATGGATAATAGCTAGTGTGGCTGTAACTCTGCAACGAAGGAAAAAGAACCAAAATCTAGGGGAGTGGAATCACAAAAAAAGAAAGAAAAAAACTGTCTTTTTTTTCCACAACTCCATTACCCAGCCACCCTCATTCCTCCATCGCTACCCCCAAGCATTTACAAAAAGGGCAAACCAATCAGTGGGAAACGCTCGGCTGTGCTACACAGAACACTGCAATTCAACAGCAGCACATCTACTGCATCACAGGGACGCAGCGTGTGTTTTAGAGCTTAAAGTCCAAAATCAAAAGTCAAACTAAAGTCCTTTCACTGCTCCGACACCTCAAAGCCTGTATTACAATCGTCACCCTGCACATGTCGGTTTTATGATAAGCTGAGACACAACTGTGATGCATATGTATTCATTTATAACCCATCGCAAAGTAATAAATGTAGTAGGTTCTTTTGAACTGCACTGGCATGGGCTGAACTGCTTAGACTGCCTGCGATAAAATAAAATAATGCTATTAAAGGGTATCTGTGGTGATTTTTTTGTTACTAGCAGTTTCAAAAGGTCACGTCTAATTCTAGCAGTTCCATTATATCCTGTTGTTAAGTACATGTGAGTGCTGTCACTGCTCCGTCGGTCAGTCGTGTTTCCTCTTTTACGAGCTGTTCCAGCAGCGGTAGTGACGCAGACTCGTTGTTTTGTCCGATTATCTGGACTGTGATGGACTGGTCACTGACGACGTGCAGCAGACACCAGTCTAAGATAGCACATTATTGGCCAGTGGTCTTTAGGGCGGAGTGCAAAGCTTATGGCTGCACAAACACCAAATGCGAACATATACTTTCCACTCAATCTTGCTCACTGACTGCTGCTTGTTTACTCACACTAGCTGGGTTTCCATTACCCTGAGATAAGCGAAAAATGTAAATTGCACAATAGAAAACTAGAAATGGAAACACAGAAATGTTACAAAAACTATCAAAGATAGCAAAAAACTTTTTATTCTCTCATGAGGCAGTTTTTGAGATATTTTGATATAAAAGTATTGTGCAACATGTGTTTCCACTGCACTTTACTTTCACCAGTCAGGAGCATGAGAAGTCCGGTTCGACAGCATAACAGTTCATTAAATGTTGCCTGGGTCAGTCACAAATTCTGCAACTCATTGGTGGATTCTGTCTAATTCTCTCCCACAAATCCATTATGTATGATCACTGCATATATATACAGACTTTGCCTTTAGATGATCAGGCGCACCTGCAGAGTGAAATTGGGAGGTACGCACAGACCTCTCTCTCTCTCTCTCTCTCTCTCTCTCTCTCTCCCTGTGAGAAGTATGACATATTGTGAGACAGGTACACAGGACTTGAATCACACATCAGAAGCCAAACACTCTTCAATGGAAACACCTACAAGCAGCAGTTATATGTTGTTGAAATTGTTGAAATATTGCTTTTATTTTGCGGAAAACTGTCATGGAAACCCAACTACTGACCAGCACAGGTACACTTCAAACAAACAACAACAAAAAAAGGCTTGTCAGTTAATACCAAATTTCAGTACATAAGGAGTACATCTCAGTTATAACTTCATTGTCATGGGTATCAGTATCACAGTCAAAATAATAACAAAAACACTAATTGGTTAATAATTAATTAGGGATTGCATGAATTAGTAGATGTGTAACTGATACAGACACAAGAAGAAGAACAGGATGAGAGGAATACATAGTCAGATGCTGCACATGACACAGACATTATACATCTGGGAATGTTTCAGATTTTTTCAGCCACTCCTTACCCCAATCAGCACATATTTCTCAATACTAAGAGCACAGAGTACGGTCTTGTGAACTTGTCAAGTATCATCTTGGCAAGAACGGTCTCAGAGAACACATTTGCTAAAATCACAAGTCTATCTGTAACTGGAACGGTTGCGTACATGGGAACTTTCCTCCCTGTCTGCTGTATTTATACCATCTGCTCTCTCACGTATTTCCCTCAAATCACCACAGAGTCACTCAATTTGATTTCACTACATCTGTATTTGTATCTGTATTTACATGTCATTTATACATTTTGTATATTTTTCAAAGCTGTAATACATTTGGTCGGTTCAGTCGGGCACAGCCACCCGGGTCCAGGTCGACCCTGTGGGCTTCTGACCGCCCGGCTCCCGTCCAAACGGTGGGTTCACAGCTGGGCCGGCACGAACTGCATCTTGGGAATTAATGCCTAGCCAAGTCTACATGAGTGACTAGCCAGTGCATCCTTGGTTTAAACTAGCTGACAAGAACAACATCTGGGTATTCCATGTGTTCTCGGTTTATGCGAACTTGCCAGTTGGAACAGTACTCAAGCCACGATTGATGACGTTTCACAAGAACATGAGAACGAAAGAACAGACAAGAACGCGTATTGAGAAACGGCTAGTGTTAGTAATATGTAATATGACATTTTAAACACAACCTTAGTGTTTACGTGGACAGTCGTAAGTCAATACTCTATGAGAAAACTGTCAGAGAAAACTGCGCTTCAGTATTTTCATGGCACAGACTGTATTACTCAGCTGACTGAAACTATAGGCGACAAGAAGTTCATATGTAAAAATAAGTGTCTTGTCATTTTAATACCAATTTTCAACACTCAGTATGTTGAACCCAGTATTAGTAACAGTATGATATTTTTGTAAAATACCCATCTGTCCTGGACCTAAATAATTGAAATGTACCAAAAACCCAACAGTCCCTGGGTATGTGACCAGACACTAAAAGGCTGTGGACCTGATTTCAGCTCCAAGGAAAAGCCTGAGGGTGTACAAAAGTCTGCTGGATGTACTTTATTTTTTAAACATAGAAAGAAAATGTGGGAATACATACAAGGCAAATACTGATGCTGAACAGGATGATGATGAACATTCTTTCCCATCATACTTAGTCTGAGCGTTGCCTGTCAGCGGGTGTAGCTGCAGTGACTTGGCCTACAGTGACATCAACGTGCAGACCTGCTGTTGATGCACAAACCGATAGCTCCATACAATGGAAAACTAGCAGAATGAGATAATGAACAGGCCAAAAAGAAAAGGAATCAAGGGAGGAAATGACATGTTAGAAATGCACCAGCTGTTCCACATCGGGAGCAAACATAATTTTCTCCTGAGGTGACATATCTGAGGCAGAGGAGAGGTCTGCTGCCTTGTCTGTTACCTGACGGGATCAGGAGAATGGAGCAGGTGGGTGGACACACACACGTATGTGGAGATCCAGCTGGTAATATGGTGTTTACATTCCACCTCAGTGTCAGTGCTGTCTTATCTATGTCTGGATTATCTGATGGACTGACAAAGACCTGTCTCCCTCCCCTGCATGCATTTCCAAGAACAGAGGGTTCACGATAATACAACAAAGCAATTCCCCAAACGTTGTGACATTTTCTAAAAGGCAGTGAAAACTGAACGGTGTGTCTGTTTACTCACTTCAACCGTCATTCAACCCAGAAGTGTAATGTTCGGTGTTGCACTGACCTAAACCAAACACATTTAAAGGTAGGATGGGGGATCTTGGAAAAAATGGTTCCAGCAATTCAACACAAGTGAGATTTTGAAAATATACTCTCCCTCCCTCCTTCTTCAGCCCACCCCTCGAAACCACGCCTTCACGATTCACAAATACATAAACGCGCATGCTGTCTCGAGCGGTCACTTTAGTTCACGAGCATTCGCGAGAACTCACGTCGATTAGCCAACAAGCCAAACCACAGTAGCACACTAGCATACATTTTCTTTTCTGCCATTGCTGCTACAAAATAAGCTGATCGAGCTAACTTAATGGCTTTCAAATACCTACACAACAACTTCACCTCACCTGATTGCTCCTCCTTGCGTGTTCAACGAGCTATGGGAAGGTCTTGGCGTTACGA
>JAQQZY010000015.1:7445941-7455959 GCA_030068375.1 Ostorhinchus rueppellii
GAGAACATGCAAACTCCACACAGAAAGGTCCCACCCCCACCGACTGGTGTTGGAATCGAACCCAGGACCTTCTTGCTCGCACGAGTGCTAACCACTGCACCACGGTGTCCCCCCTACATTTCAGTTTATATTTTGCAAATTTACTAATAAATATTTGTTATTTTTAAATATATTGCAGTTAAATATATGTTGTTTGTTTACAAAATTTTGAAAATACAGACACCTTTGGCACAGGAACTAATTTTGCCTATTTTTTTCAATCAAAAACACTGCAGCAAAGGTTGGAGGTACTTTGCTGAAAAAAAAAATAAAATTAGATTTCAGGGGTACTCAGCTGTAAAACATTTGAGAACCACTGCAGTAGAGGGTCTGCCCATAATGTTGCAGCAGTCCAGGGTTGGTGCAGTTATAGTCAGAGTGCCACAAAGAATAACGTGATGAGTGGCAGCGTTCAGCTTGAATGTTGTGAAATCATAAAAAACCACAGCTAAAATAGAAAACAGGTGTAGTTTGATGCCATGGAAACATGCCTCTTTGGTCTGACATGCAGCTGAAATTGCAAAGTATGTCACTGCTCTTACCTTAGCAGTCTGTTATTTGCCTTCATTTCAGCATAAAAACATTGCTTTCTGTAAAACGTGACACTTTGAGACCTTTTTGTTACTACTGTTTCATTTACATATAAACGAACTGTTACCATCCAGATACTTCTACTTACAACTGCATCTTACTACTGTTGGCTTGAATTTAATACACAAAAAGTGGAGACGGAACAGGTTATATGCATCGTGTATTACTTATTGTTCACTGAGTGGGAAAGTATTTCCCAGCAACAGGATTGGTTACATGTCAGGAAACCTAATTCCTTATCCTGTCCAGCCATCTGGTTTTCTCAGTGTATTCAATACTAAGAAAACAGTCTGGAATTGGGCCAGTCACTGTGAAATATGTGAGTTCTATTCTATACTGAACCAATCACATGCCGCGCGGGGGGGGGGTCACAATGTGACATAAGCACCAACTTCGTTTTGTCACGAGTCAAAGTCAGTTCCGTGTCCGCAAATCTCTTTACGGCTGTTTTCATTTCTTTACTTGATTCAAAAATGAGGCTTGCTTCACAGATTACACCCTGTATTCTTTCTCTGACAAAAGCATCATGTCCATCTTATCTGATACTCAGCGCCTGTTAGTCCCGCCTTCATATTTGGATTCAAGCCCTGTGATTCCAGACAGATTTCTCATTGAGAAAGATGGACAGCTGACCAGACTACTAATTCCTGGCCTCATGTCAGTGTCTATGGGCCAGTGGTTCTTCGGTAAATCTAAAGAGTCCCTGCTGGGTTTAATTTAGATAACAGTTTGCTTTGCTTCTGGATTTACAGTTTTCACTCTTTTCTCACTGAGTACAGAGTAAAACCTCTTCTCTTAAATTTTTTATTTTTCATATTTCGCTAATAATATCTTGTAATGTATCACATTTTTCATCATTAGCATTACAATCAGGCATCTTTTTGATATCCGCCCTCAGGTACTGCTATGTTTAATGAGGTATGAATGACACACATTGTACTAAAGGTAACTGTCCATCATCGTCTTCCTGCAGGCGCGTACACAGGAACACAATGTCTTGCTAATGGGAATAAGACCAACTGAAAAGAAGCAATATTGAAAATGGTTATCTTCAGGGCAAGGTGGTCGATCCAATATTGTTAATGAAACGGGTCACAAGAAGACTGGCTGCTATCTGCCATCTGGCAGACAATTCTGTGAATGAAGAATCACCCCCGGTGTCACTTTGCACGTACACAATTGCAGACCGAATAGATTTAGCTCAGCTGAAAGCAAGACATGTGGAAATACCAACTGTGGCAAAATAATAGTGCAGGAATAAATCCATCTCATAAAGTACACATTTACATACAATACCCATTTATTATAGACATTTTGGGGGAAATAAACTAAAGTGGCATCATAAATGTGAAATCTCTTGGCATTTTCAAGCAGAAAAAAACATTCCACGTAGTGCCAATTTCAGTCACACCTCAACCTTATCTGGCCAAAATCCTCAGAAAGAATTTTTTTGTTTTTTGTTTGGTCTTCTTTATATCACTCTTTGTCCTTACTCGCACTCCATTCTCCACCCTCATGGCTGTCCCGTTGCTCACTATCTTGTCGACTTGCAGAGGGTGATAGTTTGAGAGAGACTGCCGTGCCTCAGTGGAGCGTAGCTCTGCCTCTATCTCTGTGTCCTCTTATCCCCCCCCATTCCTCCTCCCACTTGACTAAACTCAGATAGAGGGGTCTGCGGGTTATGGGCAGCGCTGTGAAAGGGTGTGGAGAGACCAGGGACTGAGCAGCCACAGGAGGAATCGAGCCGGGGCCAGGAGGCTAATAGCCTCTCAGTCAGTGACCGGTAAAGATGTCTGCTGCCTCGGCACAAACCAGCAGCGAAGCAACATCCAGCACTGCTGACACCTTACTAGAACCCACTGTGTAGTTGTTAGAAAACTGATGGAAACATGAGCAATATTTTTACTGAGTGTGAAAGAGAGGCTAAATGGAGGGAATATCATAAAACCTTTTGACATGAAATCCGTAAAAATGTCAGCTTCAGCATTGTTGGAATTCAAACATTATAGCTCTTTATGAACAGTATGTGCCACATACTCTGTAGTACTTGTACAATTCCTGACACAATGCATGAAGAAAAAGAGTGGTGGATAATAATGATACTAAAAGATTTCAAGTTGCACTATGGCTGGATGTTTTGAGTTCTTTTGTACAGTAGTTAATGCAGTTTGTCACCACAACATCAGCGAATGGTGCATTTGATGTAAGTTTATGAATGGAGTGTACATAAATAACATTTTTGATATCATATCTTATCATCAGCATTTCCACAAAGATGCTAATGCTCTTACGAGTCGTATTGAACCACTGTGGCATCGAGTCTGCTCTCAGTCCAACAAGAGAAGATTAAGAAATAGTGGTGCCCAGAGGACGTATTCTAACCTTTGTAATCATGTGGAAGGACACACGGTCTCTGAGTGGTAAACACAATGATGGCTCAAGTGCTTGCTAAGTAACCATTATCATCATTACCCACTACAGACAAAAACAAAACAAAACACATTCAGTGTTGAAGAAAAAGATGTTATAGCAATAGAAGCTAACCAAGTGGTCACATTAGTGTTGCCCTCCATCACTAGTGTAAACTCTTGGAATGATGTTAAACCCCCAATGGTCCCCTCCAGACCAATTGCAGCATTAGCATAGAAAGGTAGCTAACTGTACAGTGTAGAAGTGAAACCTACAGTGTTGTGGTTAATGTTCTGTTGTTGGGGTTCATTTTTAGAACCTAAATAACTGCTTTGACATAACTTTTTGCATTTTGGACGAACATGAACAGAGCAATCACACCTAGGTTCAGTCCAAAACAACCACAGTGAGATTTTAAAGAAGAAATCAGTGCTCTGGAGCAGTTTTGGGTTTGTTTGGTTTTTTTTTTGGGTTTGTTTTTTTGTTTTTTTGGTTAGAACATGAGCTGATGCAGATCTGATTGAAATACAAGCCCTACCCCAAAGGTTATGTTAACCCATAAATACCAAGTGCTACTTTTTGGCAGTTCTCAAGTTAGTTTTATCTATATTTCACCTTTCGTAAGTTATTTATCACTATTTATTGTAATATTATCCTCTTTATTTGAAGTTTTAATCATAAATCATGTATTTTCCTGTATTTAATTTGGTCATCATGTAGATGTTCATAAAAATCAGAGTAAATTCAAAGGTTATTACATCAACACAGGAAAAAAAAAAACTTTTTCACCAAAAATATCGTAAATTAAACTAAAAATAATGTGTCCATCCACTGCCATTTAATCCAACTCCATGGATTTTACTGGTGAATCAATGTTGTAGAAGATGACAGTGTTTCCATGGTAACTACGGAGCCTCTGAACATCCAAATGGGTCATATCTGATGAATATGAAAAGATGACAAACTGCATTTTACACCAATTATCCACACATATTGATAGGATTAGTAGAAGAGGTCAAACTGCTGCAATGTTAAGCCTGTGTGATAAAATTCTTATTTCCTCAGAGGTAAACTGAATGATGATTGGGGTTTTCTGAGGGCTTTAGCCATCTTTCAGAATGACGAGCGTAAAAAAAAAGAAGAAAATCAATACATTTTTTATAAATCGATATGACAGTATGACTGACCTCAGCAAAGTAAGTTGAGTGAGTGAATGTTTCAAGATCCTCTATTTTACAGTAAATGTAGGATACTGCGTTTATTAAAATTAAAAAAAAAAAAAAAAACAACTCTTGGTATGATGTGAGTATGAGTAAGACATGTAGAAGTCTTAGTAAACTTAATCATTCACTTATATTTATCTGCAGGTTAATGGTGTATGCCATGGGTGACGCGACCAATTATGGGTCCCATGGAAGCATGATCATTGTGGACCCAACACACATAAACACACATAAACTCAGTTTATGTGTGTTTGTCACCCTATCAGAGCTCAGTGGGTGGTTGGGGTGATATAGATACACTTATGAGAGTATAAAACCTGAAGTGAAACTTAACACAGTTTCAACATTCACCTCCTGACGTCTATACCTCACTTCTACAGCAGATCTTACACATTTTCATAGCTTCCACCCTGTAGCCACTGGGCTCCCTCCACTGGTCTATGGGCCACCCACAAACCCTGGGCCCCATGAATTTGTCATGTTTATACCCCCTCGGTGCCCCAGGTGTATGCAAATTAAAAAGTTGCTCTTTTGCAGTGTAGTAGCACAGTCCTAACCTTCTAGTATGTATTATTTTCCATGGATCTTTATTGTAAAAAATGGTTAGGGTTAAATTGGAAAACTGTATTTCCAGTATCCATGTAATTAAGTTTCATTTGTAAAAGGAACCTATTATAGTTTCTGTATTTAATGTGACTCAAAGATAATCTGAAGTACCGATTTGCCTCAAATGTAATCCTTAACTCAAAAATGGGTTGTCAGATACCTTGGGGATGTTAAGAGGCTTAACACTGTAAAGTATTTTGGTTAGGATTATGATTTAGGCATTCGATCAGTGGTTATGAAGGTCTGTAGGGGTCTTACCTTTGTCCTAAGTGTAAACATCAACATGAATTATTGATAGACATAAAAAATAATCTTCCTGCCATGCGATTACTTTTGACAACAGGAGTATCTGAAGGACAGATGCATGTTTGAAAGCAAATTGGTGTTTGAAGATTATATTTATTGCTTTTCTCATGCAACCTTGTGCAGCTGCAGTGATTATGCTAATGTGATGGCCCTTTCTATGGCAAAACCTGTTCTGACCTTGTAAGATTAATGTCTTGACGTTTACTGAAAACGGACTCAGAGCCTTATTCAAACATGAGACCATGATATAAAATCCCTGGCGTATTTGCACAATTAGGCCGCGTATCCTGCCCGGCTTAATATTATAACGGGACAGGATGTAGCACGTCAGCTCGAAAAGCAAACAGAGCAGATTTGCCGCTGCCTTGCCGCTTTTCAGGTATAAAGTGGCAATAAAACCTCAAAATGTTTTCGATTCTCTGATGGTGCTATCTCTCAAGCCCTACATCAGACATAGTGACATGCCATCAGTGAGTGAGAGCCTGGCCTGAGCCGAATGCTAAAACTCTGCTCCGTTCAGCTCCCTGATTGATGGCTTGCAAACATAGAGCGGCGCACTGATCGCACAGCTCCAATTAGACTCAGCCCTGTAATCATGAATGGGAACGCAGCAGCACACGCAGCTGGTGACGGAAGAAGAGTAAAAAATAAATAAATAACATTTCAAATTCATGGTGAATACTTTTTCCTTTTCTTCACTTACATCTTAAAGAGATATCGCTTTTGTGATGCTTTTTTTTCATACAAAACACAGTCAAATAAAATGTCTAAAGTTAATTGCTATATATATATTTTTTTTACTTTATCTGTATTGGTACTATGTTCTGTAATTTATAATGTAGATGTGTGAATAATTAACTGAGGCAGAATATTGTTAAAACTGCACTTCATTTTCATAGATTTTCAGGTTTTTGTGAATGGATAGTTGTAAGTGTAAACATCTTTATGATATAATGTTAATTTTTATGCACAAAAATGGGGGAAATTTGGGGTTGTCATTATTTATACTATGTTATTATTATTTTACTAGGATGGCCTCCTTGAGATGATATTAGTCAGTATGTGGAACCTGAACTAAAATGAGTTGACAAACATGTTCCATATTAAAAGCTTGAGCTCTGTTTGTTTGGATATAATAGTTAAAACAGTCAGTGTTACATTCAGGACACTGAAAATAATGTGGCATCAATCAAATCATCTCCATGCCAGAGACTGGAAAGTGTGTTTTTTATTGCCTGTTGTTGTAAATATGCAACATACCCAAAACTTTATTTTATGTGCTATTTATGTGCTAAATTAATGATCTCCACTTAATTTAGCATCTACTTCAAAGCAAAAAGACAAATAAGTAATTTATTAATATACTTCTAATATACTACTTTATTCTATTTTAACTGATTATTATTTATGTTTTATTGATTATGTTTTAATTGTAATTGTGTGTTTTTAACCTGTCTGTCTGTGAATTGCCCTGTGTATGAATTGTGCTATACAAATAAGTTTGCCTTGCCTTCTTCTGCTTTCGTGATGCTCAAGAGCTCCTCAGACATAGTGACATAGCACCATTACCCCAGCAATGACAAAGATGGAGGTACTTGTACAAAGCGGACAATACATTTCTCCATCTATTAAACAGCAGCAAAAAAAAAAAAAAAAAAAAAGACTGTGCTATTACAGAGAAAATGATGCAAAATGATGGAGAGATGAGGAGGAAGCCAAGGAAAGAGTTAAGAATGGGTGGAAGGCAGAGGGGTCCAAAGTATTCCCATCCATTCCTCACATAGAAGTACAGATACTAGGGTTTAAAAAGTATCAGCTCAAGCTTTTTACTCAATAAAAGTGCAAAAGTACTGGTTTCAAAACGACTTAAAGTATAAAAGTAAATGTAAGGAAATAAAATGTCATTAGGACAAAAGCTTAGGTGGTCCCACAGGGGAGGGGCCTATAGTGCCCTAACCCACCTCCCCAAAACATGCTTCTTATGTTGAAACATTTGGGATGCACTGGTCTGCCTGTTTCAACCGCATATATGAACACTGAAAATGAACATATTTGAGTCCAATGCAAATGTATTAAAGAACCATATATGTGCACTACTGAGCCTTAACATGTGTTTATGGAGCGAAAGACATGTGGACGAGATAAATATAAGTATTAGAATGGTACAAAAAGTCAGGTGGGATGGATTGATTACAAACCAATAGGATGTTGGAATGATATAATAATAATAATGGATTAGATTTTATATAGCGCTTTTTTCTATGAACGCAGACTCAAAGTGCGTACAGTAAATCCATGACAGTAGGTGGCTGTGGCTCAGTTGGTAGACCAAGTCGTCCAATGAATCCTGGCTGTGACTGTCCACATGGGCTGAACCCTAAATTGTGTATGTGTGTGTGCGTATGTGTGAATCAGAGTCCTGCACGGTTCTGATTTTAACAAACTGTAACCGCATGTACCCGTCATATTTAAACCCGCATCCAACCAATTTTCTGACAGAATTAAAATAAAATTCCGCACCCAAACTGACCCGCTATAAATAAAGCCGATATCCGAACCGAACTGGAATGAAAATCAGTCAGATAGCCAAAATGAAATACAAACGTTGATTGCCACGACAATCAAACAGTGACATGTGCAACTTCAGTTGAAGGCAGAGCCAAATGAAAACGCTGCTTAAAAAAAAAATCTGTCACAGTGAACGTCTCCTGTAATCAAAACTAAAGATGGTGCAGTCAAATATTGCATGTGCGGCTGTTTTGTTTTGTTTTGTTTTTGGCCGAGCAGTGTATAAGTTCAGTCTATTTACCGTTTACCATTATTCATTCACTCACACATTCGTAAAGTACATCTGGGACAGGCTGACACAAGTGCCTACAGCTCTTCCAACCACCACTGAACATTCATATGCATTCATACACCACTGGAGGCGAGGAGGCTGAAGTGTCTTGCCCAAGGGCACAACAGCACATGCCTACTGGACAACTCGCTGTACCTCTATACATGTTTCTACTCCTCATCCAACCAGTCAAATTCACTGTATCTGGATAGGGCCAATTATCTGGATAGTTTTTTAATTTGAAGAATGACGAGCTGAAATGAAACAGAAGTGATGAGGCTATTTTTAAAATGTACAGAGTAGAAAGTACAGATAACTAAGGAGCAGGAAAAAAAATCAGCTGAAAAATAAGGACTCCAGTAAAGTGTAGATAACCAAAATTTCTATTTAAGTTAGGTAATGAAGTATTTTACTTAGTTACTTGACACCTCTGATGGAAGGAAATGTACGGGCAAGATAAAGCGAGGTAAAGACAGCACAAGAACTGAAAAGGAAACGAGTGCTGGGTGTTTCTCCTCTCCTTTGTCTCTCTTCAGACAGGAACATTTACAGTGATTTGAGCAGCGTCGATGACCCAGACTGTGAAGCCATCACATCCATCAGATAACTTTCCTCCTCTTCTTGATGGCTGAAGGAGGAGATGGAGGAGGAGGAGGAGGAAGAGAAGGAGGGGGGGGGGGGTTCAAGCCAGAGCCAAAGGTCTTATCATCAACCATTACTTTTTTACAAATACTCCCTCATGGAACATCTTGTTGTCTTGATGGATATTTGTGCACCGGGTATGATGAGGGTGCAGACTTTATCTACTTCTCTTACAGACTGGACTGACATTTTACACACACTCGCAGGCTTCATAACCTAACGTGCAACCGATTCCATAAATTCCCAAAACACACTCGGTATCTGCACTCGGAGCGTTCCAGTCGCTGCCCTCACGCCCTGCTGTTATCAGACCTACAGTCTTCTGCTGCGAGCTGCTATCATCCATCTAAATCTGGAGGTTCGTACAGCGTGCGGCTGTAGGTGGAGGCTGCGTGATTCCAGAGCTGTATCCCTGCACTGATCTGAGGTGTGGTTGACATAAAACACAGGGACAGCCCACATATAAACATACATTACAGTCAGCTGTGTTTATGCTGCGCCTCAGATGTTTGTCTTCATGACTGTCTGCTGAAGATACCAGCGTACGTCACACCTCGACGCAGCCTGTGGCCAATGTTTTCTGCCACTTTTGATGTTATTAATTGGAAATAGTGCTGATTGATACCACACTTTTATGATTACTTTTTTCACATTCCACTTTACACTTAAAAGGCATCTCCCATGACAAATACTGTGCATTCTGTGGGATCTGAACTATATTTGAATTAAACCCTAACTATCATTGAGTTCATTGTACGTATTATCTAGTGGTGTCCTAATTTAAAACTAAATGCATTAGAAGTAACAGAGGATCACTGAGTTCATCTGATTGTTAAGGAACTATATTTCATGTCCAACCAATTATTTTTCCATCCAGAGTTGCGATCACTGACCCTTAGGTTATCTTTGTCATTACTTTCTGTTCATAACTGATCCTTCGCTAAACCCCACCCCCTGGTTACTGTTGTTACTCCTGCTTTCCCCTGTCTCTTCTGCAGAAGTAACAGACAACTTATGTAATAACAGTCATGAAATGACTAAATATAATACGAGTAAGTAGTTAACATTCATTCTCTGCTGGTGCCCAGAGTCAGGACTAAACAGGGTGAAGCTGTGTTTCAGTTCCATGCAGCTAAACTGTGGAACAGTTTTCCTGATGATGTGAGACAGACCTCTACTGTGACAATGTTTAAGTCCAGGATGAAAACAGCTGTTCAGCTGTGCATAGAACAACTGAAAGGGTTCTATCTGCACTCTGCTCTTTTACTCTGTTTTAATTACCTCCACCAAGGAGGTTATGTTTTTGCCGGCATTTATTTGTTTGTCTGTGTGTGTGTGTGTGTGTGTGTGTGTGTGTGTGTGT